>BPLQ01005735.1:0-31467 GCA_021605075.1 Caerostris darwini | reverse complement strand
CTGGATGGCCAGTGACTAGCGCTCTGACACTCGGTGCTACAGGTTTCGGGTTAGAGTCCCGGTGGTGCCATGAATGTTGTAAAGTGGTTCGTAATCCACTTGAAATCGTAGGTCCCGGTCTACACCATGTTCACTGTGCCTAGAGCTGAGTTCCCTTTACAGTTTGGGAATGATGTGGGGTGAGAAGAAGTCTGATTGGGCTCTGTGACTCTCTACGATCATAGGAAACCGGGACCTACGGCTAAAAGTGGATTCCGAACCGCTACAAACATCCATGGCACCGCCGGGACTCAAACCCGAACTCTGTGTCACCGCGCGCCAGAGTGCAAGACACTCGGCTATTCAAGCTCACTGTAGAGGGTTATGCGTAGGACTGACAACCCTACCCTATAAAAAGAAAAACATTTCCTGTCTCGAAATCTGCAGGCAGATAGCCTTGGTCCACCATGGCTGTTGGGCTGTTGCACCATTGAAGAAGAAGTTATTAAATATATAAAAATGAGATAAATATTAATATTCCTAAAAGGAAAATCTTTTTCAAATGCTATTATTCAAACTATTACTATATTATTTTATTTCAAATGCTTCCTTTATTCAAACTGTTACTATATATTATTAATATTTCAAACACAAAATGAATTACTAAATATGACTTGTGTATTTTTTAAGGCTCACCAAAAAGTAACTTAAACTTTGTATTTTTGGGAACTAGCTTAGAATGGTAACTAAATATAAACTATTTTTTGATAGCCCTCCACTACAAAACTTTTTCATTCTACATTTTATCAAACAAATCAATATTCCTTCCGACAAACCTCTGAAACTAAATTATTTTTGAATTCAAACTTCAGAAGGGTTAGTTAAAGACGTTTTTTGCAGGAAATCTTCGAGTGGAAAAGTTCTTCTGGGTAATATTCTGTTTTGTATTCAGGTTACGCATGCGATTCATGCAACTCCAAAAGTAAAGAATTACAAAGAGCTATTAAAAGTCTATCTTTTATGATTTGAAGAATACGAATATACACTAAATGGAAAAAAATGTTTTTTAAATAAATTAGAAAAGATAAAACTTCAATTTAATACAAATTCCATACACTCCGACTACAAATGCAGAATTTTAACTAACATGTTACATTTATAATGTTTTATTATTATTAACGTTTATACACTGAAGTGATAAAAGTCATGGGATACCTCTTAATATCGTGTCGGCCCTCCTTTCGCCCGGCGAAGTGCAGCAACTCGACGTGGCATGGACTCAACAAGTCGTTGGAAGTCTTCTGCAGGAATATTGAGCCATGCTGTCTCGATAGACGTCCATAATTGTGAAAGCGTTGATGGTGCAGGATTTTGAGCACGAACAGACCTCTCGATGATGTCCCATAAATGCTCGATGTGATTCATGTCGGGCGATCTAGGTGGCCAGATCATTCGTTGGAATTGTCCAGAATGTTCTTCAAACCAATCGCGAACAGTTGTGGCCCGGTGACATGGCGCATTGTCATCCATAAAAATCCCATCGTTGTTTGGGTACATGAAGTCCATGAATGGCTGCAAGTGATCTCCAAGTAGCTGAACATAAGCATTTCCAGTCAATGTTCGTTCCAGTCGCACCAGAGGACCAAGTCCATGCCATGAAAAAACAGCCCACACCAGCTTGAACAGTGCCTTGCTGACAGTTTGGGTCCATGGCTTCGTGGGGTCTGCGCCACACTCGAACCCTACCATCAGCTCTTACCAACTGAAATCGTGACTCATCGGACCAGGCCACGGTTTTCCATTCATCTAGGGACCAACCGATATGTTCACGTGCCCACGAGAGTCGCTGCAAGCGATGTCGTTCTGTCAGTAAAGGCACTCGAGTCGGTCTTCTGCTGGAATAGCCCAAGAAAGCCAAATTTCTCCGCACAGTTCTAATAGACAAGTCCTTTGTACGTCCCACATTGATTTCTGCGATTATTTGACGCAGTGTTGCTTGTCTGTTAGAATTTACGACTCTTTGCAGACGTCGCCGGTCTCGGTCGTTAAGTGCAGGCGGTCGACCACTGTGCTGTCCATGGTGGGATGTTATGCCTGAAATTTCATACTCTCGGCACACTCTTGACACAGTGGATCTGGGAATGTTCAATTTCCTAACGATTTCCGAAATGGCATGACCCATGCGTCTTGCTCCAACTAACATTCCGCGTTCAAAGTCTGTTAATTCCCGTCGTGCGGTCATCATCACGTCAAAACCTCTTCACATGAATAACTTGAACAGAAATGAAAGCTCTGCGCATTTATACCTGTTCTACGCGATGCTACTGCCATCTAAAAATTTGTATATTGCTATCCCATGACTTTTGTCACTTCAGTGTATAGTGAGGCGCATTTTATTTATTTATCATCCAGATAATCACAAACAGTGGTTCAAGACTAAGAACTTGAAAATATATTCATATTTTATACAAATCCTTTCTATCAAACTCTTAACATTTTATTAAAAATTGTCCTTAATTGTCCCGGATTCCTTTAAGACTCTGAATTCCCGATAAGCCAGGAGCAAAACCCGAACTAAATTCTGATGAGATTATCATCCGGATAATAACAAACAAGTGTTTAAGATTAATAGTTTGAAGATATATCCATATTTTACACAAATCATTCAATTAAACTCTTAACATTTTATTGAAAATTGTCCTTAATTATCTCTGACTGCTCTTACATTCTGAAGTGGCCCTGATGGTCAATTGGCTAGCACTCTGACCTTTGGTACCACAAATTTCAGGTTCGAATCCTGACGGTGGTATGGATGTTTGTGCCTGGTTCCGTTAAACAGTAGGTTGCGGTCTAATTAACTTAAAGTGTGCACAAGTGCTCACTTTCTGAAATTTCAGGGAAACAAGGAGCCATGTAAATTCTGATGAGATTATCATCTAGATAATAGCAAACAATGGTTCAAGATTAAGAGTTTGGAAATGTATCCATATTTTACACAAATCATTCAATTAAACTCTTAACATTTTATTGAAAATTGTGCTTAATTATCTCTGACTGCTCTTACATTCTGAAGCGGCCCTGATGGTCAATTGGCTAGCACTCTGACCTTTGGTACCACAAATTTCAGGTTCGAATCCTGACGGTGGTATGGATATTTGTTACTGGTTCCGTTAAACAGTAGGTTGCGGTCTAATTAACTTAAAGTGTGCACAAGTGCTCACATTCTGAAATTTCAGGGAAACAAGGAGCCATGTAAATTCTGATGATATTATCATCTAAATAATAGAAAACAATGGTTCAAGATTAAGAGTTTGGAAATGTATCCATATTTTATACAAATCTTTCAATTAAACTCTTAAAGTTTTATTGAAAATTTCCTTAAATGCCCCGGACCCCGGTCTCACTTTCTGAAATTCAGGGAAACCAGAAGCCATGCAGATTCTTGAGATTATAATCCAGATAATAACAAACAAGGCTTCCCGATTGTCACAATATTAACAAAGATTAAGATCTTAAAAATATATCCATATTTAATACGAATCTTTCAAACTCTTAGCATTTTAATTGAAAATTATCTTTAATTGCCCCATGTTCCTCTAAGACTGAAAATCCAGGAAACCAGGATCCATGTCAATTCTGATGAGTTTATCATCCAGATAATTCAAGGATGATATTCAAGATTAAGATCTTGAAAATATATCCATATTTTATGCAAACCTTTCAATTAAACTCTTAACATTTCATTGAAATTGTCCTTAATTGTTCCGGATTCTCTCTCACACTCTGAAGTTCCGGGAAATCAGGCGTCATTTAAACCCTGATGAGATGGACTACCTCTGGAAAACGGGTGACAAAATAGGTTGACACTGTAGATTTTGAAGAAACCTGGTTTCATCAAATATCTCGTATCTGAAAGGAGGAAGATATACAAAACGGCAAGACCAGTGAAGAGGTAATACGTCAGTGGCCATTAGATGTTATGGTTGAAAACTTCAACTCTTTTTTACTATATAATAGTAACCATGTAAATATATAGATATACACATATATATTCGATTTGTCATAATGGTCAATAAACCAGTGTTCACAATATGAAAGAGGTGTATTTCTTCCTATCTATACAATTTTGATTCACTAAAACCTAGCAAGAATGAATCACCGTCATTGAAAGCTTTGCTGTTGCAATATACAATACATAAACCTGTCGGAAACGATACTTCTTCTTAGCCATCACGGTCCAACCAGTCATTTTTATGTGTTCCTTTACCACACTTCTTGCAAGACTGAAAGCTATGGACCAGTTTTGATGGAACAAATGTTTTATCATGCATATTAGGTACGTAGACATGATTTTATGCATTTATAATTAATTAATTTTGTTTGTCTTATCAATTTGCTGGTTAATACCTGTTTATTTGCATTTGACGTTTTAGCAAAAAGAAAACCATTGTATTGTATTACATTTTTAAATAAGGTTATATGAAACCATTTTAATTCTTCTTATTTAATATTAAAATATAGTTGTGCTCTTTCTTATATAATAAGCATGGGTTACTTTTTTAAAGTAATTTTTGTTGTATATCGGCGGTATGTGTGTTCTTCTTTACGTATGCCAGTAATAGTCAGCCGACAGAGACTGAAGGAAAGGCTTTTAGGAATAACTGTCACATAATTACGTACCGTACGGCAGAAACCCAGATAATCCCACCAAACAACCTGACTGCCGTCCGTGATGCTTATACACATTGTCACAATCGCCATCGAATCTCCTTGTCTCTGAAAGCAGTGGCTGCAATGAGTGCCGTTAGCGGCTTTGAACATGAGTGTTTTACAGGCTTTTAACTTACGAACTTTTAAAAAATTTAAAAGAAACCATTTGTCTTATATACTGAACGTAGTTTTTATTTTTGTAATTTTAGAATAAACAACACAACGATTGCTTTAAAATAGCATAGCTTTAAGATTTAAGAAATGCAATTTAATATTATTAAAAGAATTTTTAGAGAAAAAAAGTAAGATAATCATTTTATTTTCTAAAGTGTTTTTTGAATTTCATACTCTTAATTTCTTTAAGGAATGAAAAATTAAAAATCCAACGTTGCATTAAGAAATCTAAAACATACAACAAGCACTGGATCACCAGTTTAGCCTTTAAGGTAATTGTATAGAATTTGAAAGAAAGATAAACGTTATAGGACTAATCAGAAATTATGTCAAAATTCATTAAAAAGATTTTATAATCAATTTAATGAATATATTATAATATTTATATAATCAATATTTTTGCGTTTCATTTAGTTAATATTTTTCAGCTACGAGTAACTATTAATACTTCAATTTTAATACGCTAAAATACGAATAAAATGATTCCAGTATTCTAACATCTTATATTCTGCAAGATAATATTACGACAATCAACATTAAATTTTTGAATAATTTCACATTAAGAAAATAAAAATGTGCATATACACTGAAGTGACAAAAGTCATGGGATACCTCTTAATATCGTGTCGGCCCTCCTTTCCCCCGGCGAAGTGCAGCAACTCGACGTGGCATGGACTCAACAAGTCGTTGGAAGTCTTCTGCATGAATATTGAGCCATGCTGTCTCGATAGACGTCCATAATTGTGAAAGCGTTGATGGTGCAGGATTTTGGGCACGAACAGACCTCTCGATGATGCCCCATAAATGCTCGATGGGATTCATGTCGGGCGATCTAGGTGGCCAGATCATTCGTTGGAATTGTCCAGAATGTTCTTCAAACCAATCGCGAACAGTTGTGGCCCGGTGACATGGCGCATTGTCATCCATAAAAATCCCATCGTTGTTTGGGTACATGAAGTCCATGAATGGCTGCAAGTGATCTCCAAGTAGCTGAACATAAGCATTTCCAGTCAATGTTCGGTCCAGTCGCACCAGAGGACCAAGTCCATGCCTTAAAAAAACAGCCCACACCATTACGGAGCCACCACCAGCTCGAACAGTGCCTTGCTGACAGTTGCGAACAGGATGTTATGCCTGAAATTTCATACTCTCGGCACACTCTTGACACTGAGGATCTGGGAATGTTGAATTCCCTAACGATTTCCGAAATGGTATGACCCATTTCCAACTAACATTCCGCGTTCAAAGTCTGTTAATTCCCGTCGTGCGGTCATCATCACGTCAAAACCTCTTCACATGAATAACTTGAACAGAAATGAAAGCACTGCGCATTTATACCTGTTCTACGCGATGCTACTGCCATCTGAAAATTTGCATATTGCTATCCCATGACTTTTGTCACTTCAGTATAAATGATCAAGTAATATTTATTCTCAATTTTAAAGAGTTACGCTATCCATTTATTGCTAAAATTAAATAAAATGAAAAAAGTAAAGGAAACTGATAAAATTAAAACCATCGATAATATTATCTAAATATTTAATAAAGTAAACGCCCAAAATGGACAATATAAACAATGAATCAAAATAGAACATTCATTAATTTTATTTGAGTATTAATATTTGAATGTTTATTTTGAATTCAAAGCAAAAATTATGCTGGTATTTTTGTATTTTTAAGCCCTAATAATACAACATTCGAGTTTTAATTTTTTAATCCTTAAAGAAGTGTGAAATTTAAAAAGCATTTCAGAAAATAAAATGATTATCCTACATTTTTTTTTATAATATTCTTTTAATAATATTGAATTGAATTTATTAAAGCTTAAAGCTATGCTATTTAAAAACATTTGCTGTGTTGTTTATCCTGTTGTTGTTGTTGTTGTTTCTTATCCCACTTGGCTGGCCAAGCCCACGAGCCCCTATGGACTCATGATTGAAGGGGAAGGAAGCAGCTTCTGTTGTAATGGAGCACCCCGTAGGTAGAAGCCTGACTTTTGCTCCGTGACGCTCTTACAGTCATAGGAGACCGGGACCTACGGCTTAAAGTGGATTCCGAACCACTACAAACATCCATGGCACCGCCGGGATTCGAACCCGAAACCTGTGGCACCGAGCACCAGAGCGCTAGACACTCGGCCATTCAGGTCCCAAATTTGCCAACGGCACGCGGTGTTCCCAGGTGGTCACCCACCCAAGTACTGACCGCGCCCAATGATGCTTAACTTCGGTGATCTAACGAGAACCGGTATATTCAGCATGGTACGGCCGTTGGCTGTTGTTCATCCTAAAATTACAAAATAAAAATTAGATTCAGAGTATATGACAAATACTTTCTTTTATATAAAAGTAAATTTTTAAAAGTTTAGGCTCGAATGTCGTTAAAGATATATTATTTATTACTATACAATTGAATCATCATTAATATTTTTAAATTTTAACATCGACACTATTTAAAAGATTTAGTTTTAAAAATTAAGAATAAGTTTTCATGAATTGCGTTGTTGTTGTACACTATCTTTAGAATAAATTGTCAAATAATGAATAATGTAATCACCAACTTAATAACTTTTAATAGAATGTTATAAAGTTATTGATAGCATTTAATACAACAAAATACATTTAATAACATCTAATACAATGTTATTAAAAGTATATGTTTAAATAAGAAATATTCATACAGCTTATATCTCCTGATGGTAACATGCGTAGCTCAGGGAGGGGAGACATTTGAATCCGCTAGTGGGATTGTTGTAATCCATACTTTTAGAAACAAGGAGACTCGATGGCGATTGTGTTGTGTAAAGCATCTCGCATCGATAGTCATGTTACCTGGTGGTAGACTTTCCAGGTTTTCTCCCATACTTGACGCAAATGTGTGGCAAAAATACCCTAAAAGTTCTCCTGAAAGGTATTGTGATTCATTCGTCGTCCATCGATGGTCTTTTCGTGATATACAAAGTGGTATATATAAACCTCACTGTGTATACATAAGGCCTACTGATTTTAAACAATAAAAAATATTATAATACCTTATTATAATTGTATAATTCTGATTATTTATTTATTTTTTAAAATTAAAAGATTTGTTTTTGAATCACTTTTAAATAACCCGTTCAGCAATCATTTTTATTTAAGAACCGTTAACTATAGCAATTATATTTGATATTCTCAGATTAGTACGGAAAATACATTTAAAAATCAGAGTGTTAAATTAATGATATATTAATTACACAATAATTTTAATTACAATAATTTAATTTAATTACACATTAAAACAAGACGTTTCCGTCATAATGTATTCCATTTGCATGGTCAAAAATGAAAAACAAAGGCGCTAACATTTGGAAATGCTAATATTAAACATCATGATATCAAAAAAAGACCAATCATAAGTCATAGTCATGGCCAGTTACAGTCACAATCGCTCTATTTTGTGTGTCTCCATTTCTTTTTGTAGATACAGCTCAAGAATCTCATGCCTGTGATTCCTCTGGAATTAGATGAGGCCGCTTTTGGTATCGACTAGGCACGATATTCGAAGTGCCTACGGGATTTCAATATAATGGCCTAGTGACTAATGGCCTATTCCATGTCATTATCGGCCACTTTTGTCTTTCGCCAGTTTTCAACATGCGTTATCGTCACTGTAATTCTTTGTCATAAATCTTTCTTTTGTACGCTATTCTTCGGTTTTTGCTTGTAAAGGGCTTTTGCTTTTAATTCTGAATTTAACCAATCTTTCATGAAATATTCTGGGTATTTTTTTTTTAGTTTTTCAAGCATAATAATATTAAAATATAATAATTTTAATGTTGTTTTCAAAGAAATCATAATTTTTTTAGTTTTTCCTCTTATAAACGGAGTTTATATTTAGTGTTAATACTCGTTAGCTAACTTTCGAATTTTCAAATAAATAATAATAAGTTTCCTAAATGAAATAAGCAAATAATAAATTTATTTTGAAACTGTCTATTTTATCTTATCAATAATCCAGTTTTTAAAATTGTTTAATAAAATAATAACTGCTTACATTTTATGTTTGACGAAACGACTTTATTTTCTTATAATTCATATATTTGTGAAAAATAATTTAAAATATTTAAATCAGGTCAAACACTCTTACACAATAAAAATATGTTCCAGTCAATAAAAATATATTTTTGCAATTGATTTAAATTATCTAATAAAACACACGTGAATTTATTTAGTTTATGCTTAGAATTTATATGCTGCACTATCTTTATTTGCATGCGTACATGTATTAATTAAATACTGCTGAAACAGTTAAAAATAATTAAATTAGAATAAATTATAAAATTGTATCTACAGATTTTATTACAACTAAGGTTTATTTGGTACACAAATTAAAGAAACTGATATCGATATTATACTCAATATTCTATAATTTTCATATATTTAAAATATATAATTTTTGACTTATGAAAATTATGTTACTATAAAACATTCATTGTAGTTTAAACAATTGTAATCATACAATTTACTTTGCTTCATCCATTAATAATTAATTAATTAATTAATTAATTCATCCATTAATGGCTTTTGTAAATTAAACTTAAAATACGGTTAAAACTTTATAGCCATTGTTTTCTATTTTAAAATAAAATAGAAAACAAAGATACAGATAAATTTTATGCGAACCATCAATTTTTATAACAATTTAAATTTCATGTATTGAATCTATCCATTTATGTAATTATTTAAAAATTGGATTGATTCAATACATAAATCATGTATGCGTGTGTATTATTGTTATGAACAACATTATCGTGTTATTCATAAAAAAGTAATACCTCACATGTAGTTATTTTGCCAACCATGAAAAGAAAAAACAAATTTCTGAAATTATTCCAAGTTTATAATTTTTTCAAATAAAATTGCTCAATACCATTATTAGTATTACTATTTTTTCTTTTTTTTATTAGAGATAAATTATTTGTGATAAAAGTAATTCTGAATTGGAATTCATTGTTCCACGTTTCGAAACTGTAATGTATTATAACCATTAATTGATTCATTCGTTATCATCAGTGACGCAACAGTCCCATGATTGACTAAGACCTTCTGCTTGGTGGCAGAATTCAAGACAGGAAATGTTTTTCTTTTTTTTACAGGGTAGGGTTGTCAGTCCTACGCCCAACACTCTACAATCATATTAGACTGGAACCTACAGTTTAAAGGAGGATTTGAACCTGTGGCACCGTGGCCAGAGTTCTAGTCACTCGGCCATCAGGCCCCAATTCATCCATTATCCCTCATATTTTTATCAGTCTTTGTTGATAAAAATATATTTTATTTTTTCTTAAATAAAAATTATAACTATTTATTTCCCAACATAACTTACTGCTTGCAAAATGCCCAAAAATAATAATAAACTGTAATAAAAAGTATATTAATCTTAAGCAAATTTTTTTCTAATGCAGCTGGCAAACACTTAGACAGCTTGGTCTTTGGATGCCTTAAGGCAAGCACTGCGCAGACGTTACTCACTTTGCATTATCCAGGGGACGCGTGTAACTTGAAGATAAGCCACGGACGCGGAGTGACAATGCCCCCGCAACGCTCTACGATTCTATTAGACCGGGACCTACGGCTTAAAGAGGATTCCGCAGCACTACAAACATCCATGGCACCACCGGGACTCGAACCCGAAACCTGTGCAGAGCGCCACAGTGCTAGCCACTCGGCCATTCAGGCCCTATCTTAAGTAAAATTACATTTGAAACTTGATGTTTTACAACAGTGGTTTACAAGGGATGCGCCCTAGAAGATTTCCGGGTGCATCCTGCGGTATTCCAAAAAAATATGTATCCATATATAGTAATAAATATAGTTACTATTTTTCTTCTCAGTTTTCCCATTCAAAGATAGCTTTTTATTACAAACAACTAACATTTCAGGTTGATTTTTTTTCTTCCTCACATAAAAGGTGCCAAATAGCAACAATGCACCAAAGGAGATTTCCAAGAAACCACAAATGGTAAATTTTATGGTTAGGCTTACTAGAAGTGGTGGCGTCTATGATTTTCAATGTTAAAATAATTTCCAATACAGCCTCTGAGACTACACCGTCAGTAAGTAATAGTCTGTGGCGTTGACCATCTGGATATAAAATTGTGTGGCTTTAGTAGTGTATATTTATTTGTCAAAAATTTGTATATAGTGCGCTTACAAATATGTGCAGATTTTTAAATGCAAAAAGTTTGAAAACCACTGCTTTAAAGGGTTTGTTATGGAAACTAAAAATGTTTTTTGTCCAAATTATCAGATGCAATTTAATACAATTTCAATTTGCACTCCATTGGTATATTACAATTAATGTCTACTTTATATTCATAAATAAAAGATGAATCAACTTACCTGTATATTTGAGACGCATTGGGTAAAGTTGGTTATATTTCCAATCCACATCCCATTTTCACCACAAGTTCTCACAGCTAGCATTTCTATGGGTATAAAAATGATTATTTGATATGTAAAAATGAAACTACCAATTAAATATCAAATTTGTGACTGTTATTTTTTGTTATTTTATTTAAAAATTGTACTTTAAAAAAAATTTATTTCATGATTTTTAATGCAAGCGTTTATTTTCAAAACATTCCATTAATATTTTTATTATATAGTAGATTTTTTTTTTATACTCAGCAATCAGAAGTTTTAGTTTGTAGGATTTAACTTATTATCTCGCATGATTAATTCTACTTTGATGAATATTATTGAAATATTTACTTTTTTTAAAAATAAAACCTAATTTACTCAATTTCAAAATAAAATGCCATCAATGCAATTATCGTTGGTTTTTTCGTTTTTAATTCATCATATTTTCTATTTGCTCAGTTAAAAGAAAAATTTTAATAATAGACAGAGATAAAAAAAATGTGTAAAGAAACTACAAAATACAAAATGTTCAAATGAGAAAAGTAAAATTTTTTTAAATTTTACCATAAAGGAGAAATAAATAGTAATACTTAAGCATTTTATCATTAAAATCATCATCAAAACATCTCAAAATACAACATAATGGTAAATGCAGCCAATTTTGATAATATTTTTTCCTAGCATAAATGATACAAGAATGTTTCAGATCATGTAATTAAAGGTAAATCAAAAATTATAACAGTTATTTTTATTTCTTACAAACCAGCAATTTTGTCTTTTTTTTTTTAATGATTCGGTGATTTTACCTCAGGTCATTTGTTGATACAAAAACAAATTCTGCTACATATTTGTTGTTGTATTATTGTATTACATTGTATTGTTGTTGTATTCAGCATTATTCACCATGTACCAATGAAATCTGCTTTTCTGCATTCATATTTTAACAATACAATTTTAAAAGCACATTCCCAAGATCAGTATTTAGGGGTTCACATTCTTCACTACCACATCATGTGGAAGAACATTTAACTTGCTAATTTAATAAGCCCATACACGGGTAGCGATGAAAATTTTCAATTCGGTCCCATTTATTGGGTTTAGAAAAATGTTAATTTATTTAAGAAGCGCATAAAATGTACTAAGTCATTCTCTCGTGAAAAAAAGTAGGGCTCAAGTACTTTATTATTAAAAGTCAAATATATGCTTTATGTAACTTATTGGTTAACTCAGTAATTTTTGTGTTTTCCTTATAACATACAGGTATTTTAATATATGAAATACAATGCACACTGGACTTTTTTTTTTTGCTATTAAGTCCATGATACTATTCACTAAGCAATTCTCGCCTGAAAAAAAGTAAAGCTCAAGAACTTTATTACTTGAAGTCAAATGTCATCATCATGTAATTTATTGGTTAATTCAGTGTTTTTTGTGTTTTTCCTGGCAATATAAAGGATTCTGTACTTATGAAATACTATACAAATAGGAGTTCTATTTTTACAATATGTTTGCTATTTCTACAACGTTAGACATTTATTTTTTTATTATCATTTATATAAGAAGTCCATAATGCTATCCACTAAATCATTCTCCCGTGAAAAAAAAAGAACAGCTCTAGAACTTTATTATTTGAAGTCAAATGCCATTCATCTCTTAATTTATTAGTTAACTCAACATTTTTGTAATTTTCCTTTTTAACTTCTTTTTAACATTTTTGTGTTTTTCCTTTTTAACTTCTTTTTAACATTTTTGTGTTTTTACTTTTTAACTTCTTTTTAACATTTTTGTGTTTTTACTTTTTAACTTCTTTTAAACATTTTTGTGTTTTCCTTTTTAACTTCTTTTAACATTTTTTTTGTGTTTTTCCTTTTTAACTTCTTTTTAACATTTTTGTGTTTTTCCTTTTTAACTTCTTTTTAACATTTTTGTGTTTTTCCTTTTTAACTTCTTTTTAACATTTTTGTGTTTTTCCTTTTTAACTTCTTTTTAAAATTTTTGTGTTTTTCCTTTTTAACTTCTTTTTAAAATTTTTGTGTTTTTCCTTTTTAACTTAACATTTTTGTGTTTTTCCTTTTTAACATTTTTGTGTTTTTCCTTTTTAACTTCTTTTTAACATTTTTGTGTTTTTACTTTTTAACTTCTTTTTAACATTTTTGTGTTTTTGCTTTTTAACTTCTTTTTAACATTTTTGTGTTTTGGCTTTTTAACTTCTTTTTAACATTTTTGTGTTTTTGCTTTTTAACTTCTTTTTAACATTTTTGTGTCTTTGCTTTTTAACTTCTTTTTAACATTTTTGTGTTTTTCCTTTTTAACTTCTTTTAACATTTTTGTGTTTTTCCTTTTTAACTTCTTTTTAACATTTTTGTGTTTTTCCTTTTTAACTTCTTTTTAACATTTTTGTGTTTTTGCTTTTTAACTTCTTTTTAACATTTTTGTGTTTTCCTTTTTAACTTCTTTTTGACATTTTTGTGTTTTTCCTTTTTAACTTCTTTTTGACATTTTTGTGTTTTTACTTTTTAACTTCTTTTTAACATTTTTGTGTTTTTCCTTTTTAACTTCTTTTTAACATTTTTGTGTTTTTGCTTTTTAACTTCTTTTTAACATTTTTGTGTTTTTCCTTTTTAACTTCTTTTTAACATTTTTGTGTTTTCCTTTTTAACTTCTTTTTAACATTTTTGTGTTTTTCCTTTTTAACTTCTTTTTAACATTTTTGTGTTTTCCTTTTAACTTCTTTTAACATTTTTGTGTTTTTCCTTTTTAACTTCTTTTTAACATTTTTGTGTTTTTCCTTTTTAACTTCTTTTTGACATTTTTGTGTTTTTCCTTTTTAACTTCTTTTTATCATTTTTGTGTTTTTTCTTTTTAACTTCTTTTTAACATTTTTGTGTTTTTCCTTTTTAACTTCTTTTTAACATTTTTGTGTTTTTGCTTTTTAACTTCTTTTTAACATTTTTGTGTTTTTCCTTTTTAACTTCTTTTTAACATTTTTGTGTTTTTCCTTTTTAACTTCTTTTTAACTTCTTTTTAACATTTTTGTGTTTTTCCTTTTTAACTTCTTTTTAACATTTTTGTGTTTTTCCTTTTTAACTTCTTTTTAACATTTTTGTGTTTTTCCTTTTAACTTATTTTTAACATTTTTGTGTTTTTCCTTTTTTGTTTTTCCTTTTTAACTTCTTTTTAACATTTTTGTGTTTTTGCTTTTTAACTTCTTTTTAACATTTTTGTGTTTTTCCTTTTTAACTTCTTTTTAACATTTTTGTGTTTTTCCTTTTTAACTTCTTTTTAACTTCTTTTTAACATTTTTGTGTTTTTCCTTTTTAACTTCTTTTTAACATTTTTGTGTTTTTCCTTTTTTTTTAACATTTTTGTGTTTTTCCTTTTTAACATTTTTGTGTTTTTCCTTTTTAACTTCTTTTTAACATTTTTGTGTTTTTCCTTTTTAACTTCTTTTTAACATTTTTGTTGTTTTACTTTTTAACATAGCATAAAGGTTCTTGAATTTATGCAATACAACGCATATTGGACTTTTTTTAACAATATGTTTACTATTAAGTCCATAAGCTATTCACTAAGACATTCTTGCGTAGAAAAGAAAGTAAGATTCAAGAACTTTTAATAATAAAGTTCATATAATAATAGTATAATGTTTAATTTAATAAATTTAATAATTAAATAATAATAATAAATATAGTAAATAAATAAAATAAAAATAATATATTATTATAATTATAAATAATATAATAAATAAATAAAATATTAATTTGAAATATTAACTTTATTTTATAATTAAATAACGTTAATAGAATAATATTTTTAACATTTATTACGCAATTTATTGGTATTTGGTATTTCTTCCTTATAACAAAGTTTATAAAATACAATATATAATGGACTTTTTTAAAGAAATTTTTGTTATTAAGTCCATAACGCTATTCACTAAGTCAAATGTTGTTCAATACGCAATTTATTAGTTAATTCAATAATTCTTGTGTTTTTGCTGATAAAATAAAGATTTTTGAATTTATGAAATAAAATGCAAAGGGGACTAGGTTTGTTGCTTCAGCAATGTTAGTGATTTCTTTCTTTTTTTTTAATCAAAAAGATCATTTGCTTACATTTTGTAAACACAAAATAAACACATATAATGGCATAACAGCCTACTGGCAGATTTCGAGACAGAAGATGCTGTCTTTTTACAGGGATAGGGTTGTCAGCACTACATCAAACGTTGTCATTCCTAAACTGCATGGGGGCAACTCAGCTCTAGGCACAGTGATGTGGTGTAGTAGTAGTAGTCATATTAGACCGAGGCTTGATGGCCGAGTTGATAGCACTCTGGCGCTCGGCACCACAGGTTTCGGGTTCGATGGATGTGGATGTTTGTAGTGGTTCGGAATCCACTTTAAGCTGTAGGTCCCGGTCTCATATGACCGTCATGAGCCCAATCAGACTTGTCGGCCACATCAATCCCAAACTGTAGAGGGATAACTTAGCTCTAGGCACAGTGATGTGGTGTGGTGTAGTACTAATCATTTTGGACTGGGTTTGGTTTAAAGTGGATTCCAAACTACTACAAACATCCATGGCCCCGCAGGGACTCAAACCCGAAACCTGTAGCATCGAGGGCCAGAACGCTAGTCACTCGGCCATTAAGTCCATAATTCAATTCACTATGTCATTCGTGAGAAAAAAAGTAAGGCTCTAGGACTTTATTATTAAGTCAAATATCATTCATCACTTAATTTAATGATAAATTCAATAATTTTTGTGTTTTACCTTATAACCTAAAGGCTTTTGAATATTTGAAATACAATGCAAATTGAGCCTTTTTTAACAATATGTTTGCTATTTCAGAGATATTAGCGATTTCTTTTTTTTTTTATTAAAAATGATCATTTACTTACATTTTGTAAACATAAAATAATTCAATTCCACCACTTTTAATTCAATTCAAAAACTTTTAAACTTTTAATCAAACTAAACTAAAAAAAATAAAACACAAAACTACAAGCAAAAATAGTTTCACACTGCACTGATGATGCTATACATTTATGTGGACTTAAGCGGACTTCAATATCATGTGATTAAGGCCCATATTTAATGAGAAACTGTTAACGGTGTCGGAACTATGGCGAGACAGTGCATTAGGGACTTCGTTGTCTCCTTAATTGTAATACATTTGACTGCGGAGTTTATTAGATCCCATATTTCTCGCCCAATCCTATTAGCTGCGCAATAGAATTGCGTAGAAATGTGTCATCGTACGTTACGCAAAATTCCATAGCATTACACAATGCGTTTCCGGAGGAATATTTCATAATTAAAGCTGTCTGGGGAATAACATGAAGGTGTGTATTATCTTGAAAGACTTACTTAAAATTTATAAAATAAAAGAAAAAATTATTAAGAAATGTAGAATAAACTGATAAACATTAATAAAGTCATTAAAATTTTAAATTTAACTTGTATTAAATTTTTTTCAATTCCTCCTATTAGTTCACACTCTTTCTCTATATATCTAGTTCAATCGTTCATAAAATACTTTTTATTCACCCAATCAAGTTCAAATACATTTTTTTGAACTTGTAGCGGAGGACACTGGTTGTTAATGCAGTTTTTTCAAATATTAATTCATTCATTAAATTTAATTAATTTAATTGTAGTTTTTTTTTAGATTTAAGTTGCCTGTATCTAATAATAGATGGCGCCAGATGTCAGGAGGAAAATTTCAACTTTATTTGTTAAGGACTTTTCTGCAATAGAGTGAGAACACTCTTCTTTTTTTATATTACTTGTTTATGACTAGCAGATATAAACCAGCTTTGCATTACTATTGTTAACCCTTTTTGAATTACAGAAATCGTTACAAGCATCATTATCATCATCACCAGTGGCACAACAGCCTACTGGTCAGATTTCGAGACAGGAGATTCTGCCATTTTACGGGGTAGGGTTGCCAGCCCTACACCCAACGCTCTACAATCATATCAGACCGGGACCTGGTGTCCGAATGGCTAGCGCTCTGGTCCTTGGTACCAGAGGTTTCGACTTTGATTACGGGGGCATGCATGTTTTTAGTGGTTCGGAATCCACTTTAAGCCGTAGTTCCCGGACTCATATGACCGTAGATTGTCACAGAGCCCAGACAGATATCTCACCCACATCATTCCCACAAACTGTAATGGGGCAACTCAGCTCTAGCGCATTGATGTGGTGTGGCATAGTAGTAGTAGTCATATTAGACCGGAACGTACGGTTTAAAGTGGATTCCGAACCACTACAAACACTCAAACCCGAACCGCAGGGACTCGAACCCGAAACCGAGCACCAACAGCTCGGCCAACAGGCCCCGTCCATATTGCTATTTACTACACCATTTTCGTATGAAAAAAAAAGTAAAACTCAAGATCTTTATTATTAAAATCAAATCTCATTCATATCGGTTAATTCAGTAATTTTTGTGTTTTTCCTGATACTACAAAGGTAAAAAGAAAGCAAATTGAAACACTATGAAATACAATACAAATTGGACTTTTATTTTTAACAATATGTTTTCTATTACAGAAATATTAGCGATTTCTTTATTTCTTATTAAAAAGATCATTTACTTACATTTTGTACATATAAAACTTTTAATTCAATTTAAAAGTATAGGTAGAAGCCTGACTTTTTGCTCCGTGACGCTCTTAAGTAAGTTCTTAATCACGCTAAACTAAAAAAATATAAAATACGAAACTGCAAGCAAAAATAGTTTCACACTGCATTGATGATGATATACATTTATATGGACTTAAGCGGACTTCAATATCATCTGATTAAGGCCCATATTTAATGAGAAACTGTTAACGGCGTCGGAACTATGGCGAGACAGTGCATTAGGGACTTCGTTGTCTCCTTAATTGTAATGCATTCGGATGCGGAGTTTATTAGATCCCATAGTTCTCACCCAGTCCTATTAGCTGTGCAATAGAATTGCGTAGAAATGTGTCATCATACGTTACGCAAAATTCCATAGCATTACACAATGCGTTTCCGGATGAATATTTCATAATTAAAGTTGTCTCGGGAATAACATGAAGGCATGTATTATCTTGGGAAAATTTACTTCGAATTTATAAAATTGAAAAGAAATTATCAAGAAACGTAGAATAAACTGATAAAAATTAATAAACTCATTAAAATTTCAAATTATGGTTAGCATATAAAACCCGGCGTTGCACCACTATTGCTGACCCTTTTTGAATTACAGAAATAAGTTGATGAACATCATTATCATCATCACCAGTGGCACAACAGCCTACTGGTCAGATTTCGAGACAGGAGATTCTGCCATTTTACGGGGTAGGGTCGCCAGCCCTACACCCAACGCTCTACAATCATATTAGACCGGGGGCCTGGTGTCCGGTACCAGAGGTTTCGAGTTTGAATCCCAGGGGGTGCCATGGATGTTTGTAGTAGTTCGGAATCCACTTTAAGCCGCAGATCCCGGTCTCATATGACCGTAGAGTGTCACAGAGTAAAATCAAACTTCTTATCCACATCATTCCCAAACTGTAAAGGGATAATTCAACTCTAAGAACAATGATGTGGTGTGGTGTGGTGTAGTAGTAGTAGTCGTATTAGACCGGGACCTGCGATTTAAAGTGGATTCCGAACCACTACAAACATTCATGGTACCGCTGGGACTCGAACGCGAAGCCTGTGGCACCGAGGGCCAGAACGCTAGTGTCTCTTGTCCATCAGGTCCCGAAGTTGATGATCGTCATTATAAAAATATTATCTAACCAAGTACTATATGGATTCAAAAATATTAATAACCACTATATTAAAAACATTAGTTAGGGTAATTAGGTAATTTAACCACTGTATTAAAAATATTAGCGGGAATTTAACCATTATTTTAATTGTGATTGCAACATATAATAGCATACAAAAATAAAAACAATAGACCCAAGAGATAATGGCCTCAGAAGCAAACTATCAAAATGACACCATGCGCTAAAAGTGCTGTGAGCTTTCTTCTGCTGTGAGTTTTCTAGCTATTTTCTAGTTTAAGCTGCGAGTTTTCCAGCTTAAAGCATTTCTATTGGTAATTATTTAAATTAAAAATTAATGGCACCATCTGGTGGTAATAATAAATATAATTTCTATTTAACTAAAAATGCATTTAATAAGAATTTTTTCGTTATTTTAAATTTATTATTCTGATCTAATAGTTCTCTCTAAACATTCATCAGAAATGTAATATATATCATAAAATATTGTTTTTTACAATTGGTACCAACAAATAGTTTTAGAAATCATAATTGAAGAATATTTCATAGTTTATTTAATTAAGCACCAGATAAAAAAAAAATAAAGATTCATTCATCTTCTTAAGTTTTAGGAAATATAAATAGATTTTCTTGAGTTTGTAAATCTGTAAAAAATTATGAAATTTTATTTATTTTATTGTTAATTATTTTACTGTTTTTACTATTTGTTTATTAATTTTGATCAAATTGTAAACTCATTTAACTTGTATTTAAAACTTTGTGAGGTTGAAAATTGATAATAATACAGATTTTGAAAACCAAATTACATACATATTAGTGTTTTCTGTTATGTATAATATTATTTTAAAATAAAATTACTTAAATACTAATATTATTCCTAAAATACTTATTTTATTTAATTAAAATTACTGCTATTTCGAACTGTTTTGAGTAATTTTCATTCAATCTAACTATTTTAGAAGCAATTACGTCATTCACATTTATTATTCTGATGTAATAGTTCTTTCTAAACATTCATCAGTACTTTAATATACACTGAAGTGACAAAAGTCATGGGATACCTCTTAATATCGTGTCGGCCCTCCTTTCGCCCGGCGAAGTGCAGCAACTCGACGTGGCATGGACTCAACAAGTCGTTGGAAGTCTTCTGCAGGAATATTGAGCCATGCTGTCTCGATAGACGTCCATAATTGTGAAAGCGCTGATGGTGCAGGATTTTGGGCACGAACAGACCTCTCGATGATGTCCCATAAATGCTCGATGGGATTCATGTCGGGCAATCTAGGTGACCAGATCATTCGTTGGAATTGTCCAGAATGTTCTTCAAACCAATCGCGAACATTTGTGGCCCGGTGACATGGCGCATTGTCATCCATATAAATCCCATCGTTGTTTGGGTACATGAAGTCCATGAATGGCTGCAAGTGATCTCCAAGTAGCTGAACATAAGCATTTCCAGTCAATGTTCGGTCCAGTCGCACCAGAGGACCAAGTCCATGCCATGAAAAAACAGCCCACACCATTACGGAGCCACCACCAGCTTGAACAGTGCCTTGCTGACAGTTTGGGTCCATGGCTTCGTGGGGTCTGCGCCATACTCGAACCCTACCATCAGCTCTTACCAACTGATGGTAGGGGGTTGTTGGTACTAGGGTTCTTACCAACTATTACCAACTTTACTGACTCATCGGACCAGGCCACGGTTTTCCATTCATCTAGGGACCAACCGATATGCTGAAGTGCCCACGAGAGTCGCTGCAAGGGATGTCGTTCTGTCAGTAAAGGCACTCGAGTCGGTCTTCTGCTGGAATAGCCCAAGAAAGCCAAATTTCTCCGCACAGTTCTAACAGACAAGTCCCTTGTACGTCCCACATTGATTTCTGCGGTTATTTGACGCAGTGTTGCTTGTCTGTTAGAATTTACGACTCTTTGCAGACGTCGCCGGTCTCGGTCGTTAAGTGCAGGCGGTCGACCACTGCGCTGTCCATGGTGGGATGTTATGCCTGAAATTTCATACTCTCGGCACACTCTTGACACAGCGGATCTGGGAATGTTGAATTCCCTAACGATTTCCGAAATGGCATGACTCATGCGTCTAGCTCCAACTAACATTCCGCGTTCAAAGTCTGTTAATTCCCGTCGTGCGGTCATCATCACGTCAAAACCTCTTCCCATGAATAACTTGAACAGAAATGAAAGCTCTGCGAAAGCACTGCGCATTTATACCTGTTCTATGCGATGCTACTGCCATCTGAAAATTTGCATATTGCTATCCCATGACTTTTGTCACTTCAGTGTATATCGTAAAATATTGCTTTTTTATAATTGGTTCATATAAATAGTTTTAGAAATCGTAACTATTACTTTATATATTTGTAGTATAATTGAAGAATATTTTATAGTTTATTTAATTAAGCACCAGATTAAAAAAAAAAATAAAGATCAATTCCATTTCGCACGTTTTAGGAAATATACTGTCATGAGTTTAGAAATCTGTAGAAATGAAGTTAAAAAAATATTTCGGACATGATGAACAAATATTAATCTCATTTAAATCATAGTTAAAATTTTATGATGTTGGAGATTAATGGGTGCCTGATGGCCATGCGACTAGTGCTCTGGTGCTCGGTGCCGCAGGTTTTGGTTTTGAATACCGGCGGTGCCATGGATGTTTGCAGTGATTCGGAATCCACTTTAAACCGTAGTCTCGGTCTAACAGGGCCATAGGGCGTATGGTTGAAAACTCTACCCCATAAAAAGAAAAACATCTCTCGTGTCGCAATCTGCCATTAGGCAGATGGCTGTTGCGTAAGTCCTTGCGGCTGTTGCAACTTCCATCATCATCATCATCATCATAGGGTTGTTGCGTCACTGATTATAATGATGGAAGTTGATAATTGTATAGAACTCGAAAAATAAATTGAGTGCAGATTCATGTATTCTGTTATGCATAATAATATTTTGAAATATAATTCCTTCAGTACTTATTTTATTTATTTAAAAAATGCAATTTCAAATTATTTTGAATAATTTTTGGTCAATCTAACTGTTTCAGAAGCAGTTAAGTTATTTAAATTTATTATTCTGATGTAATAGTTCTTTCTAAACTTTTATCAAAAATTATATATAAGGTGAAATATGTTTTTTTTTAGTAATTGGTACGTACGAATAGTCTTAGAAATCGTAACTATTACTTTATATATTTCTGATATAACTAAATATATTTTTTCATGATTTATTTAATAAGTTAATAGAATGTTCATTAAAAGGTTCTTTTCTAAAAAAGTCTTTTTTGTCATTATAAAGCTTCTTTTTCTATTTTCTGTATGGTTAATTATTTCATAATATTAAAAGTTTCAATTTATAATTCACAAGCATTTTTTAAAAAATATTTTGAGTCAATTTTGTAAGAGAAACATTTTTAAATCATATTAATCCCCATTTACAATTTGAAATAGAAAAACTTAAAAATTGAATTATTTTTCAAATCTCTTTCGTAACTATTCATCATTTCTGTTATTTCTGGTTTTATTAAATTTTCTCAGGATTAAAAATTGTTAATTATAATAAGTGAATTCGATATTTTTATGACTTATTCTAATGTCCAATTGAATCGAATATTTTATAGTTTATGAGATTGTTTTTTATTTTATTGATGTGGATTTAGTAGATTTAGTAAGAAAATGTGCCTTTAAGATTTTAAAAGCAAAGCACTCATTTTCTTTTTAAGAGAAATTGAATTTCTTCATTTTCTGATAACGAAATCTTGAAATAAACAAAAGAAAAATTCACTTTACTTTGATGTAATGAAAGAGATGAATGAATTATTCGTTTTTCTTTTCCTTTTAGAAACTGTGCTGAATTTTTCTTTTGTTAACTATAATTTCTTTCATAAGTTGTTCTCTTAGACATATTTAAGAATTTCACAACTAGATTCAGTTGATTAATCCAAAATTATATATATATATCCTTATCCCACTTGGTAGACAGCAACATCTTCACCAAGACCAAAAACCCGTGTTGGTATCATGGAAGAGGGGCAACTTCTGTTGTAATGGAGCTCCCGTAGGTAGAAGTCTGACTTGGCTCTGTGGAAGAAGGAGGGCAATGGCTTCCGGGACGACTTTTAGGGGTCGCCGCATTTGCATGCCGCAAGATGCTGAATATCACAAACGCCATCCAGTGTCCTCGTTATTTGAAGTAGTGTCTACAACAAAGCCGCCTCAGCCCTAATATTAACCAGAGGTGCGGGTACCGACTGAGCCGCGAGACGGACGGCATTTTATGTAAAACAAAAATACGACATTTCATGTCATAATAATTAAATTATGCGATTTATTACAAGGAGATTTTACATGTTACTTTACATATAAAAATTTATATCGCAAAATTTAATTAATAATAATAAAGAACAAAAAATGAAAGCGCGTGCATTTCATTTCTATTCAAGTTATTTAAGTACGAATTTTGAATTGTAGAAAAAAGAAATGTACTTTTTGTACAAGTTATAAATTTAATGAAGAGAATAAAGAAAAGGAAAAAGTACAAAATTTATCGTGCATATCCAATCAGTATTTATGGTAAATTTAATGCAATATAAAAATAATCATTAATAGCAAAGCAGTTCTTTGCATTTTTTTTCGATATTTCTTTATGTTTTCAGAAATTTAGAAAGTTCGTCTCGCATAATTTTGTCATGACAAATTGGAGTCATTTTTAAGATTTAATCCGTTCAAAATTGCGGAATAGGGGTCGTTGGGATTTGGCGTCAAAAATTCTTTTCGCCAAAGAGCGCTAAAAAGGGGTTGCGATTGAACCTGAACCCTAATGCTTAACAGCGGCGCGTGTTTCCACTGAGCTATGAACTGGGCGATATTTTATGTGAAGCAAGGATACGACGTTTTACTATATGTCATATGTTGTGAATTATTACAAGGAAATTTTCCATGTTATTTTACATATAAAAATTCATATCACAAAATTTAATTAATAAAGAATAAAATATAAAATCGCTCTTAATTTCTTCTCTTTAAGTACGAATTTTTAAATTGTATTTTTTATGCAAGTTATTCACTTAATTTTGGTATTAATTCAGCGAAATAAATAAAATTAATGAAGAAAATAAACCAAGAAAAGAGTACAAAATTTCTCATACATAGCCAGTCAGTATTCAGGGTAAATTTGGTATAAAAATAATCGTTAATAGCAAACCAATTCTTTAAATTTTTTTAAAATTTTCTTTTACGTTTTCAGAAAGTTCAGCTTGTTTTACATAATTTTGTCATGCCAATTTGGAGGATTTTTCAGATTTATTCCGAGCCAAATCGCAGAATAGGGGCCGCTGGGATTTACGTCAAAAATTGTTTTCGCCAAAGTGCGCCAAGAAAAGGGTTGCGATTGTAAGTGAAGTGAATTCTAAACAGAACAAGAAATTTGGGTTACAACATTTGGTCTCCTATCGCTCAGTTGATACCACAAAAAAAAGTCGCGCAATCCCAACGGCCCCTTTTTTGCGATTTGGCCTTAGTCCGAAATATCATATTTGATATTATCAGTGATGACATGTGACCATTTTTTTTTGCTTTAATTGTTACGAAAATTTGTATTAAAAAATCTTCCAATAATGTGTTTTTAATTAAAATAATATTAATTTTAAAAAATTAAATGCACACATTTGTGTTCGTGTCCTTGATGTTTAAGAGGTTAATTAATTTATTTATTTTGATTTTCCATATGCATGAAAAATGCAATTATTTAGCTTTCTAACAACTTCATTGCAGAAGGTTTGAAAATTCGTGACCTTCAAAAAAATACGTTAAAAATAAAAAGAACGGAATCGAGACAGAAAGTTGCTTTTTGCTAACAGTTTTGAGATGTTTCAAATTAACCATTCATCTGATATAACTGAAAATAGGAATACTTAAGAAAATTTGGAAACGGTTCTTATAATAACCCTTCAAAAGTACCCGATTCCAAACCCTCTTCACAAATAATACAATACCCAGTATTCTACGAAAAAGTTTATCTCTATTCAGATTCTGATGTTTATGCAAAACATTTATCATTACAAAACCAACTCGAGCTATTGAAAAAATGATTGCTGAATTACCTTCCAGCTGAAAGCAGTAAATGATGACAAACTATCTTCCCCTTATCCGAATGAAATTCAGAAGGTTATCAACAGTTACGAGGATTATTTAACTGTCATTCGAAAAAAAAAAAGGTGAATGCATTTGGTGTCTACCCTTTAACAAGTTGTTCTAGGCACAATTTAATGCAAACAATAATACTGTTATAACTGATAAAGATACAATAATTAACCAATCTCAAATAACCACATAACTTTACTTATTCTGCCAAAAGGCATGCCGCAAAAAGTATTTTTGTCTTCTCTGTAAACAAGAAAATTGATATAAATATTCAGAATAAATTCTGTCGATTATCTAATATGATAAGCGGTGGAAATGAGATCACTTCTTGCCCTTGAACTTAAATTACCTCCAATCATAGTAAAATAATGAAGTAAATCTTACAGAAAAGCTCGCCCTGCTTGGCAAAAGGTTTGGAAGGAAAATTAGGATTAAACTATGTGGCAAACATTTTAAATGCTTTCTAGTTAATACTGAACAACATCGTGATATAACAAGGTTTTTGAAGGAACTTACTTTGGAATTTTTTATAATTACTCCTATAACTCAGAGGCCGTTTAAAGTAATCTTAAAAGAACTTCCTATTGATACGATAAAGCAGGAAATTAAAGACTGGATTTTGGCTTCAAGGTCGACAAAACAAATCAGCTAACTAGCTTAAAAACTAGAAATATTATTCCTATTTAGCAAATAATTCTACCTCGAAAAGAAAGAAAACAAAATACTATAGTATATGATTTTGATATGCTACTTTATTCCAGTATTAGAATCGACAAGTTTAATAGAAAACTAGAAACTACGCAATGTTTCTCCTGTAATTTAAATTTTTTTCACCATTATAAATCTAGCCATAATAAATCTAGATTGCTGGAATTTGGTGACAATCACAATGTCATAGAATGTCCCATGAAGTCCCTCAAGTGCATCATATTTTGTGGCGAACTTGATCATATTGTCTATTTAGCAGAGTGTCAAAAATGCCCATGACCAAGAATTTCTTCTTCTAATGTCATTACAACTATTATTAGTTATTCCGCTGTTTGAACAGATAAAATAATGATGAATCCTTTGCCAATATAATGCAAGGAAATAACCCAAGGATAACTGCTTGCCTCCAATATGGGGAACCAGCATAATATTAATAAAATTAACTACTGATATTTTTTTTGCTTGAAGGCGTTCATTTTTAATATTGGGTGTTCTTATTTACTTATCTATGCTCCATATTGTTCTACAACTTTATGATTTTTAGTGATAACTGTCCTACAACTTTATGAATTTTTGGGATAATTCTCCTATAATTTTATAACTTTTAGGGATAACTGTTTTTAAACTATATGACTTTCAGGGTCTTATAACTTTATGACTTTTAGGGAAAATTGTTCTACAACTTTATGATTTTTAGAGAAAACTGTTCTGCTTCTTTATGACTTTTAGGGAAGATTATTCTACAACTTCATGACTTTTAGGGTACCTTATGGCAGTAAACCCAGATATTTCTCATCAGGCAGTTGGACTACAAATATGGGATGCCTTACACGCGTTGTTATAATCGAGATTGAGTCTCCATGTTTGTGAAAGCAAAGACTACAATGAAAACCGTTAGCGTATTCTAGCCTGGGCCTTCTTACACTCTAGCTACCGCTGAATATGCTGTGTGTGCATGTTGTGTTATACAATAAATCAAATTTTTCAAACATTTTTAATTTAATTCATTCTTAATACTCACTGATATTCATGTTTAATTTAACGTATACCATTTAATTTTATTCTTCTGATGTCTTATACTATTTTAACTATACATATGCTAGACAGTTTTTAATTCTTTTAAAGCATCTTTGAACGAAAGTCGATGTTTTAAATTAGAAGTTTTTGCATTCAATATTAATTGAATTTGAAATTGCTTTCAGTAAACGTATTTGGGTAAAAAACAAAGCTAACTAATCACTCATTTTTATCCAAATCCAATGGATAAACAAATAATCTACAGCCACCTCCGGGATGTTTTAATTGAAAGTCAACCCCATGGGTTGATTAGAAAAACACGTTCTTCCTAATTGAATCTGCTCGTGTCTGTTGTAAAATTTACGATTACATTGCAAATTCATAAGAAAAAGAAAGACTTGAAGAACTGAAAGATTAATTAAAGAGTTGGTGCACTACTAAATTCAATAAAAGAACTTTTTTTCTTGTATGTTTTAATGGCTGATTGCAAATTAAAGAAAGAATGCAACAGGAGCAAACTGGTTCGTTTTATTGGGTGTCTATGTTATGTTAAATGAAAAGTTCTAATTCTGTTTCATAAAAGAATGAATCTTTCAATTTGCATTGGGACTGATATCCCGGAGAAAACATTTCATTAGAATTCTTCCATTTTTCCCCCCCTCTTTCTCTATCTTCTTTAAAGAAAAACCTTAGGTGTGAATGTTTCAACTTTTAAAATCCTAATTTATTAGAAATAATATTAAAAGTTTCATTACAAATTATTGATGTCATTAAATATGAGTGATTAGTTCATCAGTGGAATTCGCATTCCACTTTTGTATATACTCCATGAGCAAAGAAAGATGACATTCATTGCCTGCCGAGAGAACTTTTAGGGGTAATTGACATACATTCGCTCGTTGTGTGAGTAAAAAACCCAAGAAACTAACATCAAGCGGCCTGAATGTCAATGCATAACTGTTTTTAGATAAGCTCTTTAATATTGAAATTATAGAAAAGACAATTTATCTTTTATTAAAATTTATCCATTTAATATTTTTTAAATAAAGTGGGCCTCGAGTTGTATTTATTTATACAAATTATTTATGTTATTATTTGTACTGTGATAAAATAACATTATTATTATTTATATGGTAATAAAATTTGATAGCCAACGGCCGTACCATGCTGAATATACCGGTTCTCGTTAGATCACCGAAGTTAAGCATCATTGGGCGCGGTCAGTACTTGGGTGGGTGACCACCTGGGAACACTGCGCGGCGTTCGCAAATTTGGGACCTGAATGGCCGAGTGTCTAGCGCTCTGGCGCTCGGTGCCACAGGTTTCGGGTTCGAATCCCGGCGGTGCCATGGATGTTTGTAGTGGTTCGGAATCCACTTTAAGCCGTAGGTCCCGGTCTTCTATGACTGTAAGAGCGTCACGGAGCAAAAGTCAGGCTTCTACCTACGGGTGCTCCATCACAACAGAAGCTGCTTCCTTCGCCTTCAATCATGAGTCCATATGGGCTCGTGGGCTTGGCCAGCCAAGTGGGATAAGAAACAACAACATAAAATTTGATTACAGTGCAGTAAATCCTCTTGGTTCATCTTGAATGACAGTGAATCTACTACTATCGCGATTTCACGTTATTTTACAGACACTTATCTGGGTGTACTTCTGTACAAAACGATGGGTAAAGACCTCCATGTTATTTGTTGCTTACTACCACGTGACACTATTGTTTTAACTTAAAGATACATTATCTCATGTCGTACCATCTTAACAAGTGGATTTAGGATAAAATTCTCGTTGGAATTAGATGTTATTAATGCCTCGTTTATATACAGAAGGTAACTGGGAATAATTCAATATCACCGAGCAGAAAAAGAAATGAAGCGGTAAACACAGATGTTGAACCTGATAACAATATGTATGTATTGAAAACACGTGAGAATGGAGAATTTTCAATAACAGCAACTAATGTCTCTATACAGCAATGTAAAACACGATGTAACACGTACAAGAGACACTTGTTTTAATATGCAATCCTTCCAGGACCTTTTATGAAGTTCTCCGGAAGAGGTAAATGACATTTCCAACAAGAAAATGCATCCTCACACATGAACATGGCAACAGCAGTTGCTGATTCAGCGATTCTAACTTTCTCGTTACCTGTGTCTTTCTATTTCAATCCATACTTTAAATTAAATGATAGTCTTCTCCGTTCTCAAATCTTAGACCGTAGCCATGAAAGTCCTTATGGAAGGAATTTGTTCCCACGCCATTCAAGTGGATTACGTTAAAACACAGAAGTAGTGATTCCATTTCATTAAAGTTTTGATTTGAGGAGTGGAGAATTATATTAAAATAAATAAATATGAGTTTCAAAATATCTATATATTTTATGAAATAAAAATTATTTTTGTTAATAAATAAAATAATTTATATTTTATACATCATCATTGTCATTGGCGCAACTGCCACATTGTGGAACAAGACCGTCTGCCTACTGGTAGATTACGAGTCGGGAGACGTTTTTTCTTTTTACGTGGTAGGGTAGTTAGGTAACCTACGGTTTAAAGTAGATTGCGAACCACTACAAACATCCATGGTACAACCGGTAACTCGAACACAAAATCGGGGCACCGAGCGCCAGTCACTCGGCCATCAGGCACCATATAATTTATATAGTGATGCTCTGCATTCGTTGGGCGTAGTGCTGATTATCCTAACCCGTAAAAACAAACCATCCCCTGTCTTCAAATCTGCAAGTAGGCAGACGATTTTGGTCCACCACGTGGGATATTGCGGAACTGATGATGATGATTATGATAAAGTTAATGCATAACATCAATCATCAACTATATGGTCTAATAATTATATATTCTTCTAATCAAATTGAGAATATTTGATCTAGTAGCAATCACAATATATACCATCAAGTAGCAATCACAATCCAAAATATCTACTTGAAAGAATAATAGATATATATAGTCAAGATGATATCTAATTATCAGGTTAGATAATAACTATCATAATAATCTTATCACATTAAACAAAGACATAATATATCTAATTATAAAGTTAATATCACATTTTTTGTATTTAAATAATACCATTTTGGATAAATCTTTTAACTTCTTAAACTATCAACAGAACAATTTTTCCTCATTTGTTACGGCTTAGTTATAAAACTAATAATAATTGTTATTTTTAATATTTAGGCTACCACAATATCTTTCACAAAATAATGAAGCATTGATTTTGTAGATTTCTAATAACGTAGTATTATAGGAATTCTACCAAATAAATGTCATTATTATAAAAAATATTATTTACACTCAGGAAATACATATTTCATGCCAGTGAACACATTTATGCAAACGCTTTGATAAATATTACATAGCAATACCTTAATCAGCAAGAAATATATGTGATGAAATAGTTGCAGACTTTATTAATATTTGTGAAAGAAACATGCAGAGTGCTCCAGGCTATGGAAAAATAAATACTTTTTTTAAAGGGACCAGAAAATTATTCGGAGGAAACACACAAGCAAAATACTTCGATTTCACCACGCTCCAATACGTGCTTTGTTGAAATAAATGCATGTTATAAGAAGGAATTTTTTTATTATTTTCTTAAAGGAAGAAATTCTTTTAGAAAATCTATGTTTCATATTGTTTTTCCTACGTAAAGAATTCTGAAAGTAGCTGGCATAGAATGGCTAGATAGAAACCCTTTTGAAATTTTAACAACAGACTTTATATATTTAAATTTTTGCATTATTCCATATACAAAAGATCAGTCAAAAGCCATTTTAAATAACTTCTTTCAGTTCAAAAGTATCGAAACTATATGTTTATAAAAAGAAAAGTTGTGTACCAGATTTAAAATTCAATACATCTCTGATATTCCATGCATAAATCGTATATAATTTTTTTTTAATTTGCAATTGTAACGAAAATTATATCCATTTTTATTGAAATAATTTAATTACCAAAATAGTCATGGTACTTACATATTAACGCTACCTTAGCTACAGTTGCGCCAATAAAGAGCAATCTTGTTGTTCGCACGCAGTTATCTTTTGAACGCCAACCGCAGCTACAGATTTGGCGGTTTTTAAGTGGCGCCAATCTACACTTAAAATTTTTGTTCCAAATAATAAAATATATAAAACACTTCATTTAAAATCAAAACGCTTTCAAAATTCAAAACACTTTATTTAAACACAAAGTAGTCAAACGGAGTTCTGCTTCCCTCAAACCAGTTGTGTTTTCTAAGTGCCACATGATAAGCACACTGACTGAAATTGCATTTCCAAAACTTACGTTTACCAAAATAATGTTTCATGTCATGGGAATTGGGACATTTTCGTTTTTTTTGGTAAAATATTTCGCTCCTGAAAAAATAAAATTGCATCTTGTTCTGTTTCTGGCAAATCCCAAGTACGCATTTTCGTAGCACTAGAAAATGGCGTCAAAAATCAGCAAATCTGTAGCTGTTAGATTGGCGACACATAAAACCCGCCAAATCTGCAGCCAAGGTAGCGTTAATACGTAAGTACCATAG
>BPLQ01005734.1:0-75464 GCA_021605075.1 Caerostris darwini | reverse complement strand
GTGTTAGAGATGTTATTCAATGCGTTTCTTATTTTCCGCCCTTTAAGGAAATGGGCGGAACAGCTAGTAACGAATGCATTTTCTGTGTAGCCTATCTATGAAAATGAAATTTTGGCTCATGCTATATTCATCTTTTTGAGATTTATTATATCAAATGCAGAAGGAGTTACTAGATAAATATACTTAAGCTGTAGAAAATACGTATAAAATGTAATGAAAACAAACATAAATATTCAGTAATAAAAGTAAAGGAAATAAATAAGATGGGCGTCCGTTTTTCTTGATAAAAATATTACCACATGCAAAATAAATTGTTTTTCTCTGCTTTTAAAATTGAATATAATTTTATAAAGAAGAATCACTTATGTAGATAAAGCAAAACTTAATAAACTGGCAATGCAATGTAGTAAAAATTTTATTGTTTTCTTATGATATTTTATTTCAATAGCTATGTTTGCTGGATATGAATAAATAGTTATATACTAAATTACAAGAGTCGTTCATTAAAAATGCTAAAAAGCATTACACAATTAAATAAAATATATGTATTAGATGAGGATATATATATTTCTTTTTAATTGAAAACATTTGCATCTTGATATATCAATACTCGATTCCTTTCTTAAAAAAGGAAATTTTATAATTACTTTTAGAATAAATTTTTTATTCTCAAAATAAAGATCTTTTTGGTGGACATACATGATTGCTTCATTTTTTTTAAATTTATTTTTGTTCCGAAAATGTAATGAATGAAAACATTGACGAAAAAAGGAATTTTAATTTTGTGGACATTTCCATTAATAAGCGATATAAAACTTACAGAATAATAATTCAGGGATACACATTTGCACATTTTCATCGATTTCATTTTGAATTTGTTTTTAAAATAAAATGAATTTTATGTGGCATAAAAGAAATACTTTTTTAAAATTTGAAGTGAATCATATATTTTAAATAATTTTTTCAAACATAGCATTCACAAAAAATGATTCAGCATTTTTTTATCTATTTTTTATAACGTTCAAGCGTTATACGTTTAAAGCGTACAAGCTTTTTTATATCTAAATTAATGATCCAGGATTAAAGGAAGATTTTAATCTTCCTGAAGATAATATTCTTTCTTCCACGAAACCTTATTATGAATTCTATATTTTTAAAGATTCTTATTAAAGAAGGATTCTAAACTAAAATACTGATATGTTCACTATTTTATAACCTCATTTTCTATTACTCTTTCACACCACATATTACTATGCCAAAAGCTGAATTGATCCTAATATTTTTTGGAATGTCTGTGTTGGTTGTACCACAGTGATTTTGAACGAACAACTCCCCCTAATTGTGTCATATAAGGGTTTTCACTTTCCTATGTCTTATTGATCTGGCATGATTTTATCATATTTTTTAGAAAACTCCTTTTTTTTACAGTACAATAATTTTTTATAAATATTTTGCATGCAATTTTCAATATGGTTTGACTTATTGCGAACATGTTTTCAATATGTTAGTAAATAAATTTAAATAATATTAGTGTGTCATCAAATTTTACTGAACATAATTTCGTTAGATTGATAACTCATAAAATAAATAAAACGTTATGGGAATATGTTCCGAGTATGCTATCTGAGTATTTTTACATGGATTGATGTTAATAATTCGTAAATTACATTTGCATCTCCATTAATTGGAGGGAAGAAAGACTGAATGAATGAATTATTTCGTAAGAAACACAGTGCCACCATATATTATTTTTCTAAGCCATTTAAAATATTAATGAAAAAATATTTCTAACCATATTATAAAATATAAATGAAATAAATTACTTGCTTAGTGATAAACAGCTTTTAAAAATAATATTTATTAATTATAGTAATGTTCTGTCTGTTCACTATTCAGATTAAAGTATCTATTTTTTTATATTTCTTTAGATATGCATCTTCATATTTATTGCATTGTTTACTTGATCGCAAAATGATATAATGCTGCTTTGAAATATGACTTCAGGCTCTGCAAAATATTCAAAAGATGGCAAAAAATGAAATATAAAGCATTTTAATCAAATTTACTTTAAAAAAAGCAAATCTGATTGATGTGTAGAGATATAGTTTTGTCAATGGCATTTATCAAGCTCAGATGCAGTCAGATAGAATTAATAGCATTTATGAATTTGGGACTGGTCCAAAAATCATTCCTCTCAAAAAGCCGATCTCAAATATTCGATAAAAACTTACGAAGCGAAACAATTTAGATTAAGGAAAATAAATGAAATAGAAATGATGAATGCACCAACCTTATCATTTTGCTTTCTTTTATTTCATTTCGTTTTCTTTTTTTTCCTCTTCATTTTCAATTATAATTTATTTTGTGTTTTTGTCTTTTGCAAAAAATTTTTTCTTTTTGAATGCATCTTTTCACGAAAAATTTTCCAAATGTAAGAAGGAAATTGAACTTGAATTGATATTTCAGAAATGCAACTTTTTAATGCATTTTGTTGATGGTGTTTGTTTTGCATTTGCTGCTACGAAGTTTGATAAAACGAAATGAAATAGATATTATTCATATATATAGATATCTGGAAGTTCTGATTGCTTAATGCCTTAGGATCTTAAAAATTCAAATAGAAAATTGTACAAGAATAAGATTACTTGATTCAAAAGGTCTGTGAAAATTAGAAAGAATTTTTTTGTTAAAGGTATTACGATTTTATTGTTTTTGTTGTTGTTGTTGTTGTTTCTTATCCCACTTGGCTGGCCAAGCCCACAAGCCCATATGGACTCATGATTGAAGGGGAAGGAAGCAGCTTCTGTTGTGATGGAGCACCCGTAGGTAGAAGCCTGACTTTTGCTCCGTGACGCTCTTACAGTCATAGAAGACCGGGACCTACGGCTTAAAGTGGATTCCGAACCACTACAAACATCCATGGCACCGCCGGGATTCGAACCCGAAACCTGGCCATTCAGGCACCGAGCGCCAGACCCACCCAACGCTAGACACTCGGCCATTCAGGTCCCAAATTTGCCAACGGCACGCATTTAATGTTCCCAGGTGGTCACCCACCCATTGCAACATAAGTACTGACCGCGCCCAATGATGCTTAACTTCGGTGATCTAACGAGAACCGGTATATTCAGCATGGTACGGCCGTTGGCCGTTGTTTATGTTATTATTAAAGAAAATTTAACATATGTTGCAATCATTTAATTTTTTTTCTCACATGATAATGCCATGTTCATTTGACAAAGCCATACTCTCAGTTTCATCGTAACGTAAAGATTGATCTTTAGTCTACAGAATCACAAGAATAAGATTACTTGATTTAAAAGGTTTGAGTAAGCTAGAAAGTATTTTTTTTTTTGCTAAAGGTATTACGATATTTTTATTTTATAAAGAACAATGTAACATTTGTTGCAATCATTTATTTTCTTTAGCAGATGTTAATGCCTTGTTCATTTGGGAATGTCATACTATCAGATTCATCGCAATATAAGAATTACAAATGCAAGTTAGATTTCTTGAGGCCTTCACAATATGAAACGAACAATTCCAAAGAAGGTGTTCTTCTACAATTTGAATCAAGGTGGTTTTTCCTGAATCTTTCCAGTTTACAGAATCAAAATAATACGATTACTTGATTCAAAAGATCTGTGAAAAATTGGAAGTATTTTTTTTTTTTTGCTTAAGATATTACGATATTCTTATACGTATTCTTATACTTATTCTTTACGATATTTTTATGAACAAAAAGTTAACAGATGTTGCAATAATTTCTTTTTCTCTCATATGATTATGTCATGTTTATTTGACAATGTCATACTGTCAGATTCATCGCAACGTAAGGATTGCAAATGCAGATTAAATTTCTTGATGTCATCTTAATATGAAACGAACAATTCCAGGGAAGGTGTTCTTCCTTAATTTTAGACAAGAAGATGGACTTTCTTGAACATTTCCAATCTACAGAATCACCACGACAATCCGAAGAATAAACAAGAGGACTTTCCGATCGGCATTGCTTGTTGAATTACGAAATGAGGTTTATCAATGATGGCCAAACGTAGGTTGAACTCCTTAATGCTATTACGATTGGAAACTAACACTCCTAGAAAGGAGGTTCATCTTCAAGTCAAACAGAAGGACTTTAAAGGATGGATTTATCTTGACCATTCTAATACTGACTTATAGTTTGGTATCATTTCTTGGATTTCGAAACGGGCTCTCTTATTATGGAAGCACAACGTTATATCCATCAAGCAATTTAAGTAAGGCACGAAAAAGGATATATTTCGAATGAAGACATTCTTTCTATAAAATTTAAGTTATGCTACAAATTTTTTAACTCTTAATTTTTTTGTTTTAATATATAATTAACTAATTTGATAGATTATTGATTAAAAATATAAATTATATATATTTTATTTAGTAGACTTAAAACATTTAGAAATTTAAATTTCTTACTAAATCGACACGAAAATTAAAAAATATATTAATATATAGTTGATAAAATATACATTCCGGCAGTTTGATGATCAATTTTCAACATATTTTGTTAGAATTAATACTAATTTACGTATATGATTTTAGCTATCATAAATGCTTTTTATATGATTTATACATTTAAAAAAATAGAAATTATTTATTATCATTATAAATGATATGCTCATTAGTGTATTTGTTTAATTAGATATAAAAGTTGTTTCATTTGTTCAACTTCTTTACTTTAACAAAAAATAACCTTGTATTAACATGAAAACAAATAGTACTAAAAATTCTTGATAAAACTGAGATATTAAATCAAATAAATTAGAGTAATAGTAAATTATAAAAAAAGCTATTGAGCCCTAGTTATAAAAGTACATTCATTTACGGAAATTATTGCCTTTACGCCTCTATTAACGTATATTTCATTAATTAAATTGGTTATGAATGTAATTTGCCCAGATATGATACACTAATTGAATTTTTTTGTAATAAAATAAAAAAGCATATTTTAATTACCAATTAATATCGTATTGTAAGAAAATTTGTTTTGTCGATATAATTGAATTATTACAACTAAAACAATATTCGATAACATTACTGAATATAATTAAATAGTGGTGTAATAGTAAATATAGCGAATATAAAATACACAAAAATGTTGGAACAGAATATTGATTTACACTGACTGAACGTAACTAAATTAAAGAAGTTACGATATATAAAATTATTTCGTAATTTTTTCATATTTCATTAAATGTTGCGTTATTTTTTTATCTCATAAAAGTAAAATTAAATTTCAACAGAATCTATTACATTTTATAACCAACTGCTTTTAATGTAACCAACAATTATTTTGGTAACGTATTAAGTAATAAAATTAATTCAAATTCAAAGTTAGAAACAGATTTTACATTTTATTCGATATCTTTGATACAATTATCTAATCTGGAATTGTGAAATTACTTTTGAAATAGTTAAAGGTGGATTTTCACTTAAATTAATTAATTTAAATCAATCTCAAAGAAAGAGCGAATTTGAATTCCATTTTATTATATAAACGACACTTAAGTACATTTGAAGAAATATCTTTGAAATGATTATAAACTATTCATCGCCAATGAATAGTTCTTTAAAAGTTTCATAAAAAGTAATGTATGCCATCATCCCAAAAGTAATGCATTAATGTGTTTTGAATTCCTCCCCATAATAAATAAATGATCCATTATAGAAATATAAATTTTATTCCCGTTCAAATAAATGTAAATTGTATTTCAAAATTTCCAAATAAATTAATTCTGTACATTTAAATAAATTTGTTGTTAATATCGCATGACATAATTTAATTAAATTTTTTTTTTGTCTAATGCAGCTGGCAAACACTTAGACAATTGTCTTTGATGCCTTAAGGCAAGTGCTGCACCGACGTTACTCACTTAGCACTACCCAGGAGGTGCGTGTAGCTTGAAGATTAGCTACGGACGCCTATTTTCGCCGCAACATCATGTTAGACCGGAACCTACGGTTTAAAATGGATTCCGAACCACTACAAACATCCATGATACCACCGGGATTCGAACCCGAAACGAATACCGAAGCCATTCAGGCCTAATTTTAAAAATATTAATTTATATGAAAAATAAAATAATAAGTACATCGAAATAAATGAAGTAGGAAGTTTTTATATTTACAAAAATAATAGTTCATTAGAAAATAGCAACACAATGTTAGCCTAATAAAAATATTTAATATATCATTTAACAGTAGTTAATGATTATCCACAGTATAGAAGCGGCCTGATGGAAATCACGTTTGATTTACGAACTAAAGGAGACTGACTAAAGGACTGGTTCGAATAGCAACAAAGGAGAATTGACAGAAAGCTTCCGTACCTGATCAATTGTTGGTCTAAGTTGATAACGGATTAAAGTGTCCCCATAAAGCATTAGATATAGACAATGGCATAATCTACGAGTTCTGTTTAAAAGTAAGTAACAAATATAATGAATCTAGTTGAAGTAAATTCAATTATTCTACAAATATTGTAAATGTTCATGCCTTTTTTTATAAATGAAAATAATATTTTATGTACTATGAGTATGAGACAATATTAACTAAGAAGTGAAATTATCATTTCTGGTATATTTTTTAATTAAATAAAAAAAAAAGATGAGAAGTTAAAAAAAAAAAGTTAAGTTGCAAAGTTTAAATAAATTTAAAATTAAATAAATTACTTTTTTTTTTTTCAATAATTGTAACCTTGCTTTCTCCTACGCACTGCAAGAGCGCCCCCTGTGGCGTTCAGAATAAATGGTCAGTAGGGATCGAGACTCTCATTCGAGAGGAAGTACAGTGCAACCCGTGCTTCTGCTGAGAAGCGTTTAATTTGTAATCTCTCATCCCGAGAAGAAATATTTTCAACGCAACCCTGTGTAATAGTGGCTTACAGAATCTCATCCGGAGAAGTACATTTAACGCCTCCCATGCAAATCTGGGAATCAGATTTTCGGCTTAGAAGTGAAATCCTGCCACGAATCTTTAATTATACGTCATTAAATGTGTTAAATATTGTATGTGTTTAATTTTTTGTGCTTACGTAAATAAAGCTGTGTGTTCTTAAACTGTGTTTCAAGTCTCAACCCAAAACGCCCAGTTACAATCCAGCTGACAACAATCAACCCATAACACTACATTATTTTATTAAACAAATTACGTTTTTGTACCAATTTTTCAAATTTATTATTATTTTTTAAAAATAAAAGTATTGTATGGGTTAAATTGTTTGTTTGCGGTGTCTGTGCGTTTGTAAATAATCCTGTGACTCAAGTCTCAATCCAACCACACCCAGTTAAAATTCAGCTGCAAACCGACACACTAGACAACATAATTTTTAACTGTAAAACTATGTGACAAATATTTCAGAAAGTTTTCCTATGCAGCCTATTTAAAGGTATCTCAAACGATAAACACTACTTTCAAAAATCGAAATCAACACGATACTTTTCTCTAGACCAAAAATGACCGGAAGATCATTTGTATGCTTCCAAATTAAGGGATCTTGGTTCAAAACCACATAAATACACCATATACCACATTGAAATAATTACATGTATATCTCAGGAATGGACATAATAAATTCTCCTATTGAAAAGCCGTACTGTTGGCCACGAAAATATGGGAAGGATCATAAACATACCACAGATTGTTCATTGAATGAATTAATGGCTTCCGTATTAAGGGATTTCATTTAAAAACACTTTAATTAATACTGCAGCAAAAATTCCATGTATATCTCGGAAATGGATAGAATAAATTCTTCTGTTAGAAAGTCCTACATTTTGCCTCAAGAATATAGAGAGGATAATAAGCATAACCCAGACTGTTTATTGAATGAAAAATGGTGGAAAAAGTCCCGTGAAGAAAGTCTTTTTCGTGGTAGTCTTAAATCTGTTATATATTGACTTAGGGCAAGTTATCAGCGCATTTGTAACAATACTAGAAGATTGACAAAAAATTAATTTGATATTTATTGATTTTTCTCCTTTATACTAAAAAGACCTTTAAGCACACTTGTGCTGTTAATTAAAATTTTATTCTTTAACTATGTTGTGCATTGGTGTTATACATTGAAGTTACTAAATGATAAAAGTTTAAATATTTATACAGTCGGGGACAGTTTAAAAATGAGTAGATTTTTATTTTATTTTCAATTTATATTTTAAAATAGTCAATTTTCAATTTATTGAAGTATTTTGGTTCTAATACGTAAAATATTTTAAAAGATTAATTATTCAAACTTTTTCAAAAATTTGATGTTAATACCGTATTTAAACAATTATTATTTTAAAATAAAAGAAATAGCGACTACAGTTGTTAAATAAATTTTATTGCTATAGTTAAAAAATGTATGAACTTGTTTAAATTAATGAAAACTAAGTAATTCGAGCTTTTCTTTAAATTAAATTTTATGCGAAAATATCTTTGCATTTTTCTAATACATTTGCTACATATTAACAAGAATTTTCTACGAAATATAATAGGTATGAAATTTATAATATTTGAAAATAATTTTTATTCTCTACAACTGACTTTTGATCTAGATTAAATATTCCACATATAGAATACTTAAATGTCTATTTTTCAATTAACGATGACATTTAAAAAATGATTTTGCAGTAAAACTCAATAAAATATGCAGATATCATATCTATGCATATATCAACTTACTATTCTAACGTTTTAAAAATCAATATTACGCTTGGAAGCAGCAATTGAATTGCAAATAAACTGTATTCAGTATAAATAATAAATAAAATACTTCAGTGCTCTTGAGAATTTAAATTTCCTTTCATATTTAAGACTAATTTTCGATACGGTATAGAAGTATTCTTCAAAAATTTGCCAATAAATTGAGAAAAATTCTTTGTCCCAAATGGAAATCTTTTGATGGTGTCAACATTAAATTTGAATATCAATGAAACATTTTTTTACCATTCATTCTGTATGGAGAATAAGGTTTTGATGAAATATTTAGTTTATTTCAAAGACACTATGTTAAACTTGTTTATTTTAAACACAGTTAAAATATTTATTTTAATATTCTTCAAATTTTAATAAAGAAACGAAATGAAAAGAAAGTTTTACAAGCAACTAAACATCGCAGCAAATAATTGTTTGCATTAATTTTAATTTGTTGATTACCCACTGGCATTTGTAATTTTAATTTCATAATTTTTTTGTTAAATATGAAAATAAATATAAATAATATATGTATAATTAGGTACTTCAACATATTTTTATTTATAAATTAAATAATGATATAGTATTTAGTGAAAATACAAATATCCTGTTTTATAATCATTATTCTTTATTAAATCTAATTTAATTCAAGTTAGTTAAATACTTTTTGTTATTTCCAATCAGATAGCTTAGAAAATTTCGTACTAGTAAAATTTCATTTTAAATAAAATTTAGTTATTTTTAATAATATTTATTTTAATAATGTTTTTTCTCTGCACTTTGCAAGTATATCTTTTTTAATTTTATTTTTCTGTTAATTTTTAAATGTTTCCTCCTCGCAATATTGCTTTATTTCAGATATTTTAATTATTTTATAAATGCCTACTTTAACTGTTATATATTTGCTTATGATGGTCAAGGCAGGCAAGTTAAATAAACGGTTACTGGTTACTAAACCGGTTCGAAACTTGGTTTCGTGCCTATGCTCGACTCAGCTAATAAATCCGTAAAATGAAAAACCTTTCCTACAAGAGGTACTACACCACATCACTGTGCCTAGAGCTGAGTTGCCTCTTTACGGTTTGAGAATCATGTGGGTGAGAAGTCTGGTCGGGCTTTCTGACGCTCTATGGTCATACGAGACCTGGACATATGGCTTAAAGTGGATTCCGAACCACTTCAAACATCCATTTCACCACCGGGATTTGAATCCGAAATATGTGGCACCGAGGGCCAGAAATTCTACCTCCCAGCAGTAGAGAAAGGGCTGAGGGTGCGATACCACCAAATGACCTGCTTGAGAGTGATTTTCCATTTCGTAGTGATAAAATGTAGGTACAGTTCAGTAGGCCTCAAATATTACACACTGGATAATGCTGAATCTTCTACACATAATTGAAATTGTAATTGCAAATTACCATAGGTGAAAAGACATTTGAAAATAATTGCTTTGCTATAAATTGTCTTTATTTTTAACTGAAAAGTATTTTTAAAGTTTAAGGAAAGATATTTAAGTGTTGCTTTGATTAGTATATTTGGTTATAAATATATTTATTGAAATCATCTCTTTAGATTTCTAACATCAAATTCAAAATTCCAGAAATAAATATGCTTGAATGGAAATTACCTTCAATGCTTAACATAAATCCTCTCTAACAAACTATGCTAACATTTGCTTCCCCAGAAAGTTAAAATTAAAAGTTATAACTTATTTTCTTCCATCCGTTTTGCCACCTTTCAGAAACAGAAAATACGTATCCCAGTTCCCAGTTTTCAAAATCCTTAACTGATGGTATATTTAGGAACGGGTAACTTGCTTCTGCGTGAGAAATATTAGCGAGCAAAAAAAGATTTTTGTGTTTATAATAAATAAATTCAAGATAACTTGGTAACCATGTGATTTAAATCTCTGTTTGCAAACACAGCAGTGCAAAATTCTTCCAAAAGCGTCTCTTTGATCGTTAAGATTTAGTGATTTCAGCATGTTCTATTTAGCTGGTTTAGCATTAAGTGGTAACTGGATATTTTACAATGTTTACCGTTTTTAAAGGTGCATTCCCTTTAGTTAACAAATCAAAATTTTTTTGAAAAATAAATGATAGTTTTATGCCAGTACCTGCTTTCACAACTGCTTTTGTAAATAGAGTGGTTCTTTAAATTCAGAGAATATTTCTGCAATTGTGTTGTTTTAATTTCAGTTATTTTTATTACTTTTTTTGTAAGTTACTTTGAACAAATGGCTTAACATCTTATGAATCATACAGAGGGGACTAGTATCTTAAATGTTATATTTTCTTAACATTATGAATTGACTCGAAGAATATTTATTATTTAAGTTTGGACTAAAATGAGTATTATAATTACCTTGTATTATTCTATGGCAAAAATGAATTCATTTGTGATATTTGGTTATTATACTGTTACATATACAGGATATATATGTACGGTTATTCTATCGCTATGCTGTTTTATAGACATTTGTAGACTGGATAAAGCTGAATCTGCTCCGCAGAATTGAAATTGTACAAGCAAATGACCATTTGCAACTACAGTTCCCTCTAGTATTATGAAGAACCTGGTGAATAATTTCGATCACCTTTTGAAACAGGTTAAATGACATCTGAAAATAATTGCTCTGTCACAAATTTCCTTTAACTGATAAATATATTTTCGTAAACTTCAAAAATAATTTAAGTTTGTCATTGATTAGTATATTTGGCTATAAATATATTTGTTGAAATCAGCTTTTTAGATTTCTAACATCAAATTCAAAATTTCAGAAATAAATATGCTTGAATGGAAATTAAATTCAATGCTTAACATAAATCCTCTCTAACAAACTATGCTAACATTTGCTTCCCCAGTAAGTTGAAATTAAAAGTTATAACTTACTTTCTTCCATCCGTTTTGCCACCTTTCAGTAAACAGAAAATACGTATCCCAGTTTTCAAAATCCTTAACTTAAGTTATATTTCGAAGCGGGTAACTTGCTTCTGCGTGAGAAATATTAACGTGCAGAAAAAAAAAGATTTTTGTGTTTATACTAAATAAATTCAAGATAACTTGGTAACCATGTGATTTAAATCTCTGTTTGCAAACACAGCAGCAAAATTCTTCCAAAAGCGTCTCTTTGATCGTTAAAAAGATTTAGTGATTTCAGCATGTTCTATTTAGCTGGTTTAGCATTAAGTTGTAACTGGATATTTCGCAATGTTTACCGTTTTTAAAGGTGCATTCACCAGAGTTAACAAATCAAAGTTTTCTTTAAAAATAAATTATAATTTTATGGTAGTACCTGATTTCACAACTGCTTTTGCAAATAAATTGGCCATTTTCATTCAGAGAATATTTCAGCAATTGTCGTGTTGTTTTAATTTCAGTTATTTTCTATTATTTTTTTTTGTAAGCTAGCTTGAACAAATGGCTTAACATCTTATGAATTATCCAGAGGGACTAGTATCTTAAATGTTATATCTTCTTAACATTATGAGTTAACTCGTGGAAAAATTATTTAATTTTTGACTAAATTGAGTATTTTGAGTACCTTGCATTATTCTACGGCAAAAATGAATTCATTCGTGATATTTGGCAATGGCTTTTCTATAGCGATTTTATCTCGAGTTGCTTGATAGACATTTCACTCAATATCGTTCAGTTCCCAAAAGATTGATGAGAAGAAACTTTATAAGCTATTTACTGCTTACTTACTTTCACTGATTTTTTTAAGACATTTTTAGTGATAATAGCATTATTGTATCTTTCGCTGACAAATCAAAGGATTATAATTCTGGTATTTACAGAAAATTTGCTTGGCGTAATTTAAAATTGAATTTCTATAATTAAAAATAAATAAACATGATAAAGACATAATGATTTATGATCATTATGCCTTTATCCTGTTTATTTATTCTAACAATGCGCATTTTGATTTTAGTTTAAAAAATTGTTCTATATAAAACAGCTTTTAAAAAAATTGATCCTTAGAAGGGTTAATTGTGCTTAAACCAATACCAATACGTTATTTAATATCAATACCCAATACAATTTAATAAATGTTGCAATTCATATCTGCTCGACCATTTATTTCAAAGTTAAAATATTTTTTTGAATGAATGATTCATATATATGAATAATAGCAAATATATATAATAATAAAAGATGTTTTAAATTAAAATAATAATAATTTAGAATTCTGAGGTATTGTTATTTAAAATTTTTTTTTATCAAATAGAAAATAAAGAAATTTATTTCAAAAATGTGTAATCGGCAAATTAGTATTCAATTCCTAGATTAGTAGTAACGTGCGCAGCTAGTGTGCAAAATAGGTCAGGTTAACAATCTACAGGTTAACATCTATAGACAGTTGTATTTTATGCCATAAGTAATGGCTTCACCGACATTACACACTTAGACTACCCAGGGTGTGGGTGTAGCTTGAAATAAGTCACGGAGGAACAATACCAACGCAACGCTCTACGATTTTGTTAGACCGGAACCAGCGGCTTAAAGTGGATTCTGAACACCTACAAATATCCAGGGCACCACCGGGACTCGAACCCGTAACCTGTGGTACCGAGCACCAACCATTTAGTCATCAGGCCCCTACGTATATATCCACTTTAATACAATTTTTTAAATAAATGTTTTTATAAAATATTTTATATCAACTATTAAAATTTAAAAAAAAAAAAAAAAAAAAAAAAAAAAAGACCTACGTTTATAAATGTAAAAATCAAAATAAATAAAACCACTATATAGAAAAAAATTCCAATTGAATAAAATTTATCTCTCATCTATTTGACGATATATAATATCACTTTATTCCCCTTAATTGTACAGCCTTAAAAATGAATGAAATTAGTTTTAGTTTTATACTAAAATCTACCTAGATTAGTAGTAACGTGCGCAGCTAGTGTGCAAAATAGGTCAGGTTAACATCTACTGGTGTCATTTGGTGCTGTTATTGTTTTCAGAAATGAGGAAGCAGGATGGTGATTATATCAATCTGCATAAATATCTCCAATTAAAATGCAGGATGCCTGGCGACAGTTTACCGGGTTTAATCGCTTACGGCATGTGAATCCTGGACAATTATTTTTTAAAGTCCTCAATGCCCTACTTTAATTCCCCGTTGATAAGTAGGTTTTGGTAAGCATATCTAGAACATGAGATCCACCAATGACCAAAAAAAATTATTACATGATGAACAGCAGTGTTTCTTTAAAAATGTTTTTCTAAAGAGTTTTCGGTACTTACGTATTAACGGTACCTTGGCGACAGACTTGGCGGTTTTTAAGTGTCGCCAAACTAACAGCTACAGATTTGGTGGTTTTTAAGTGGCGCCAATATAACAGCTGCAGATTTTCTGAGTTTTGATGCCATTTTGTAGTGCTACGAAAATGCGTATTTGGGATTTGCCAGAAACAGAACAAGATGCAATTTTATTTTTTCAGGAGCGAAATATTTTACCAAAACAACGAAAATTTCCCAATTCCCATGACATGAAACTTTATTTTGGTGAACGTAAGTTTTGGAAATGCAATTTCAGTCAGTGTGTTTATCGTGTGGGAGTTAAAAAACTCCGTTTGACTACTTTGTGTTTAAATAAAGTGTTTTTGACTAATTTGTGTTTAAATAAAGTGTTTTGAATTTTGAAATCGTTTTGATTTTAAATGAAGTGTTTCATATATATTTTTTTATTTGGAACAAAAATTTTAAGTGTAGATTGACGCCACTTAAAAACCGCCAAATCTGTAGCTGCGGTTGGCGTGTTTGCACTTTATTGGTGCAACTGTCGTCAAGGTACTGTTGATACGTAAGTACCGAGTTTTCATTATTAAAAGACGCATCATGTTTACAGATTAAGTTTAAGGATACATTTACAAATTAAAACAAAATGAATATTTATTAAATTACATAGTAAAATCGTTTAGAAGCCCAATTAGTGGACAGTAGTATTAAGCGCAATTATCCCACAAGAAGATTAATATTTCGATCTCATGACAACTACCTTTACAGTTACTGCTTTTAGAAATGAGAAGATTTAATGACGATTTAGACCCCGTGTATAAGCATCTCGTGTCAACAATTATTGCATGTTGAGAATTACCTGGTGTTCTCCTATAAGACATACAAATAAACTTGAAAGTGCTAACAATTAAACTTAAAAGTGCTTCCTTCAATCGGCTTGATGGCCAATTAGCTTGCGCTCTGGCCTTTGGTGATTCAGTACCATGGATGTTTGTAAGTGGTTTGGAATCCACATTAAACTGTATATCTTAGTATAATTACCCTAAAGTGTGCAGAAAATGACCGGAGAGCGACAAGCCAAATCTTCTTTCGTTGAACTCGTTGTATGCATAAGTTAGATATGAGATCCATGGACGCAAAGGGAAAAAATGACTAAAAGGAGAGTAGTTTATGCCCACTTTATTTTCTTTCTTCTAATGCAGCTGACAAATAATTTAGACAGTTGACGTTTATGCCATAAGCAAGGGCTGTACCGATGTTACTGACTTAGCACTACCCAGGGGGTGCGTGTAGCTTGAAGATAAACCCCGGACTCAATACCCCGAAACGCTCTACGATCATGTGATCATGTTAGACCGGGACCTGCAACTTAAAGTGGATTCTGAACCACTACAGACATCCATGGCACCGCCGGGACTCGAACCATTACCAGTGGTACCGAGCACTAGCCAATCGGCCATCAGGCCCCTATATATATATATATATATCCACTTTATGGAAGCATTTATTTAAAAAATTGTGCTAAAATATTTTATATCGATTATTAAAATAAAAAAATGAAAGATTAAAGCTTAAAAACGTTAAAATCAAAATAAATACAACCACTATATCCATAATATTGAAACAAATTTCAATTGAATAAAGTTTATCTCTCATCTACTTGAAGATATATAATATCACTTTATTCCCCTTAAAAATGAATGAAATTAGTTTTCGTTTATACTTAAATCTACTAAAAGCAATTCCCCATTTTATCTCTCCACTGGGTGTAATACAAGTTTCCTAACTCTTAAAAAGAACCGAAAAAAATAAATAAGTGTAAAAATTTCATCTCATCTCAATAATTTATTTCCTTTAAGAGAAGCGGAAGAGTGTAAATACTGATCTAAATTGATTAGTTTTGAGTTAAGTTAGAATGCTGCAAGAAACTAATTTCTCATCCGAATCGTTCCGTTAGCGTTAAAAACACTAATTTACTTAAGGAAGAATAGGGACAGTAATGATTTAATACCAACTGAAAAAAAAAAAAAGATTTATAGTAATTTGAATCTGATTGTTTTTCTTTATCCATTTAGATTTATTTATTTTTTTTGAAGTTATTTTATGTTTTTGTTAAAAACAGTGCAAATATGAAAGAATGCCACTTGAGACGTCTGGCAAATATCTCAGTTGTGTTATTAAATTTTTCCAGTAAAATTCGTAAAGCAATTTCGATATGAAGCGAGCATTGGAGTGTTAAATTGAAATTAAAAAAATATATATATATATGTGAAAGTGTGTTTGATTTGTGCAACATATTTTTCATTGTTAATTAAAGTTTCATATAAAAAATCACTGCTTTTTAAAATAAAATAAACATTCCAATTACGTGATTATATCTTATTTAAATTATGGCAATAAATGAATTCTAATGTAAACTTATAATCATTGAATTGGAGTATAAAACAATCGAATAAAGCAAGATAAATTACTTTAAATTACTATTTTTTTAGTTTTATGTTTTTTAAATGCTAAGATTTAAATGTTTTTAATGTAAACATGTGAAATATCAGAAAGAATAAGTGTAAATTCAAGAATAACACAATTGAATAAGGAAAGATAAATTACTTTATACCATAATTTTTTTACGTTTATGTTTTTAAATGCTAAGTTTTAAAATATTTTTAATGTTAACATTTGAAATAGAAGAAAGAATAAGTTTAAATTAATGCTTTAAAAAGTAACAGTTTTTTTTAATTACATTTTTTATACAAAGGGCCTCTTTTTAACTTGCTTCGAATGCGTTTTTTAATGGAAACAAAATTACACAACTTTGGAATGTCGCTTATGTCTGACTTTCAGTATATCACTCTTTTTCCTTTGTGACTCAACTTGAGAGATATAATGGGAGACTTTTGTACTTTTGCTTCATCTATATATGCAACAATGAATATTTATAGGAAGACAAGCTTAAAAAAAGACTATAATAAAGTATCCAAAAGAACTTTTACATATTTTTTATATGATTTCAAAAAGGAGTAACAATTATAATTTTAACATTTTTTTCTGCTGGGAAATTTTTAGTACTAAAATAAAAATTCATTTTGATATTCTGAATATCTAGAGGTACCATAAAATTTATGTTTATATATTTTATGTAAAAAGCAGTAACAATTTGTATTGAAAGTAATTTACACTTAAGTATGTGAAACGTACTTCATAAATGCTTTTATTTTTTCGAAATCACCGTATGCAATTTTGTAACACGTAGAACGTCAGCTAGAGAGCAAAAATCACAGAAGGTCTGCTACACTACATTTACGAGAGTGAAGGTCATTTTTTTGGGGTATTCTGTTTTGCTCCACATACGATTTTCAGAAAATTACTGAAAATCATTTAACTACATCTGCCAATACCAATTATTCTTTTAATCCCCGCTAAATCTATTTGCTTACTACATCAATGATATGAATAAATGGATACCAATTAATATACCATTGTATATTAATTGGTATTAATTACTTTTTAGTAGATCCCTCAAGAAATAACGTTCACTCATTTCTGTTATTTGTTTTTTTCTGTTATTATCTGTTATGTTATCGTGTATCTCCAGATAACTAAAAGGCACTGGAAAAGTTTATTAAAAATAATAAATGTGCAACATTATATTCTAGATTGAATAAAGTTAATTGACACAAAAAAAGCATATAGATTCGTCAAATTTTAAATAAAAAAATAATTCTTGCTCTATCACTTCTCAAAATATGATAATCTCGCAACATTCACCATTACATTTTTTTTATTTTATTAAAATATATTTTTAATTTTTAATTAAATAATAACTCAAATTAAAATTGGAATTTTTAAAAAAATGCAGTTAAGGAATGTAATTAATAGTATCCTAAATTACCATTTATCCTGAAAGAATGGCGTGATATTTTTCATCAGAATAAGTGAAAATCGTTTTTTCTTTCATCATTAGAGATAGTAATTTCTTTTTACAGTTAATTGAATTTGGAATTCCATCCACAGGAATTACTACACTACGTGGTTAAAGAAGCAAGCAAGGCCAATTTAAAACTCCCATATATCTACAATAGCCATGACCTAATTCCCTTACGAATTTGGGGTTGACATACCCGTCTTCTCTTCGAACAGAATCGAACGCCAATGACAATTGAAAGAACAAAAGTGAACTAAAAGCACAGAAATGAACGGCGGAAAACCATTAGTGTCTCTGGCAGTTTCCAATACACGTTCCACCATGGAACGAAAAACGTTCGATTCCATGGAGGTTGGGAAGTGGAACGAAAATTTATCGTCGGCGTGATTTACAGCATAAAATGGCAGAGTAAAACACTCCAAAGCTATAAATACCGGAGCTTATTTAAAATTTAACGTTTCTGTGAACAGAAAAGTATTATTTAGTGGCTCTGGTTGTGTGGGGGATGTGATGTATTTTGTGTGTGTAATCCAACGCTTCGTGGTTGTTGTAAAAATTCAGAATTTATAGCATTTACAGGGAATCTCATTTTTCATTTGTTGAGTAGTTTATGGAAAATATGAATTTTCGAGCTTATGTTTGAGAAGTAACGAAGGAAAAAGATGTGTGAATATATTGGGATGGATAAAGTTGTATTTTCTGTTAAGGTTTTCGAAGGATGCTTAATGGTAAAGCTAAATCATTTCTTGAAAGCACGCGTACAAGAAAAATATTTAAGAGTTTAAGATAATGTAATGAAAGGATATATTTTCAATGCAGGAAAATTTGGGCTTATGTTAAAGAATCCTTGAATTATTTTAGCCACTTTGAAACGGTGAACATTATTTTGTTGACCAGCATTGATTATGTTTACTACAGCAATTTGGAATGAGCTTCTGAGAACATAATCTAACGATTTGATCTTATTTACTCAACAATTTATTATTTTTTCAGATTAACCGTCTTCCTATCTGATGTGGACACGAAAATTTTCAGCTTCATTTAGCTATATTTCGAACAATATGAGAGACATTCCAACTGAGTTTCTTCACTTCAAAACCAAATGCACTAATCAAGCATTGTCATAAAATATTTTTGGATCAAATGCCAGATACTCTTACTTTTGATCATTCACAACAATAAAGAAAGCAGATTGAACATTATCCAGGATACATCAGTCTGTCCCATTATACAATAAATATTAAAGCAAAATGTTTAATAAATCTGGTTCAAAATTTTCTTTTGTTGTTATTTTCGAATACTGGGTATTTCGGACTGTGGTGAGTATCCATTATAAAGAATGATATGTAGCAGATTTAGGTTTATCGAGGAGGCAGCACGAATGCATGTTCCGATGTACCAACAATTTGGCCATCTCAATATTGTATGAACACCTCAAGAGATGGCATCTGGAGGATTGGCAATCTCCTCCACTTCTCGAATGCAACGATAGATCTTTAGTTCTGCTTTAAGGACTTTTGTATTCATTCCTTTAATTACATAGACGTTTATGTATAGAATAGACGGTCTTCATATACATAAGAAGGATTAGGCTTTGTTTGTATGATTTTATACCAGCTTCCCTAAACATCACACCGTGCCAAATCAATATTATAAAAGATTATTCAGCAATTATTTTTTTTTTCTTTTTACTAAATTTATACTTATAATAAGTGAATAAAAATCCAATTAAAATCATCCAATCCTCCTTAAAAATCCAATTCATAATAAATCAGAAATTTCATGGTAAATATTATTTTGAATCATATTGTTATTTAAAAGTACACAAAATCGTGAAATAAATTATTTAAAATAATAATCTTTTATAGTTCTAAAAATTTTATAAATCCAGTTGAATATCGAAAATTACTATTATTTTGCTTCTGACTTCCAGTATTAGAAGATAAGTGAAAACGCGCTGAGATCAATGCTGATTTGATATCAAAATTGTAAAGATAGTTCTAGTTCATTAAAAAAATACCTATTCGCATCTAACATGTATAACTTGTATTAACAGTTCATCTTGGTTCGTATTCCTATTAGAATATATGATACAATTCAATGTGATATGTTATTGATACAGTTTGGTTGTTTTGTCACTCTACGGTCATTTTTTTGGACACTTTAGACTAATTAGACCGGGAGCTACAGTTTAACGTTTCTGAAGCACTAATAAACATCCATGCCACCTCCAGGATTTGTACCTGAAGCCTGTGGTTACTTGACATATACCTGAAGCAGGGATTTCTTCTCTTTCAAATGCGACGCAATTACCTCTAAAAGTTCACCCAGAAAGTAATTTCCTTCCACTCATCCCCCTGTGTTTGACACCTCTACATGAACATGAGACCCACTGATGTTCATCAAAAAACAGCAAATACATGTATAGTAAATAAAATAAAAATGTATATAAATATTAATATTGCTAAAATATTCATAATATTTCATTTCATAAATTTAATGCAATATACATTACGAATGTTGCTGTAGAAAAGAATACGAGATATCCAACCGAAAAGTAATAAATAAGGAAAACATTTTTTGAAATGTTAATCAATTTGATTATTTATTGTACGTACTTAATTTACGAAGAATATTTATAAAGAAAACATGTTATAAATGTATAATATATTTTATAGTTATAAAATTCCTTTATTATATGGTTTAAATACAAGTATCAGACATTTAAATCATATATTTATAATTCTGTATGACAAATATGATTTTTACCAGACGCAGAATTATTTTTATATGCCTCTGCGTTTGACTTTGTCCAAATAAAAGAGTAAAAATGGAAGAAACAAAATTATATGGAATGATTAATTATTTATGTCTGGCGTGGATATCTACTTTTCCATTATGTTGCATGTGGTAAGATACTTTTTTAATGCTAGAAGATAGAATAACAAAATATACAGTTTTCAAGCTCAACTGTACTTTGTTTCAGACTAGTTCTTTTTCGTTGTTGCCAACAAAATAATGCATTTCATAATGGTTTTATTCCATATTAAGTCACTAGGCATTGCAGTATTTTGTTTTCTTTTTGGTCTGTATATTGAAGATACAAATTTTATTCTTGTATCTATTGTACTCGTATTCTTGTGTGTATTGTATCTTGCCCCTTTAATTGAATATGCAACAATTTTTAATATAAAAATATTAGATAGTTAATTAATATATATCATTTAAAGAAATCTAGCAAGTCTATAAAATAATGTTTGAAAGTATATTTTTTATTAAAATACAAATATTTTATAAAGAAATAACTTTGATTATATAATGAAAAATATTTTTTGCTAGTGATTCAAGACATCATGAAGACATTGCGATATGCAATTTAATTTATGTATTTTTATAAAACATTTGTATATATTAACAATTATAAATAAGCAAATGTATATATTAATATAATTAAATATTAGCACATCTTATTACTCAATGAAGATGTGCTATTGTAAATCCCGAAAAATAATTGTACATCAATATAAAGAATTTTTGAATTAATATTTTAAATATGTACTTTGATTAAGTAGATCATTATAAGTAATGAAATGAATACATAATATATAACACAAATGCCGGTTGCTATAAAATGCTCTTATTTTCTTTTTCCCTTCGTGTAATATAGCAGGCATTCGTAAAAACGAAAAATTCTGTATAACAATAAATCAGATACCATTCTTGATGTAGTGATAAATGAACTGATATCCAAATATGCATTGGAACATTAAAAAACAATATTGTACAATACTGTAAAACACAATATTATACAATACAGTAAAACACAATATTATACAATACTGTAAAACACAATATTATACAATACTGTAAAACACAATATTATACAATACTGTAAAACACAATATTATACAATACTGTAAAACACAATATTATACAATACTGTAAAACACAATATTATACAATACTGTAAAACACAATATTATACAATACTGTAAAACACAATATTATACAATACTGTAAAAAACAACATTATACAATACTGTAAAAAACAACATTATACAATACTGTAAAAAACAATACTGTACAATACTGTAAAAAACAATACTGTACAATACTGTAAAAAACAATACTGTACAATACTGTAAAAAACAATACTGTACAATACTGTAAAAAACAATACTGTACAATACTGTAAAAAACAATACTGTACAATACTGTAAAAAACAATACTGTACAATACTGTAAAAAACAATACTGTACAATACTGTAAAAAACAATACTGTACAATACTGTAAAAAACAATACTGTACAAAACAATACTGTACAATACTGTAAAAAACAATATTGTACAATACTGTAAAAAACAATACTGTACAATACTGTAAAAAACAATACTGTACAATACTGTAAAAAACAATACTGTACAATACTGTAAAAAACAATACTGTACAATACTGTAAAAAACAATACTGTACAATACTGTAAAAAACAATACTGTACAATACTGTAAAAAACAATACTGTACAATACTGTAAAAAACAATACTGTACAATACTGTAAAAACAATACTGTACAATACTGTAAAAAATACTGTACAATACTGTAAAAAACAATACTGTACAATACTGTAAAAAACAATACTGTACAATACTGTAAAAAACAATACTGTACAATACTGTAAAAACAATACTGTACAATACTGTAAAAAACAATACTGTACAATACTGTAAAAAACAATACTGTACAATACTGTAAAAAAAACAATACTGTACAATACTGTAAAAAACAATACTGTACAATACTGTAAAAAACAATACTGTACAATACTGTAAAAAACAATACTGTACAATACTGTAAAAAACAATATTGTACAATACTGTAAAAAACAATACTGTACAATACTGTAAAAAACAATATTGTACAATGCTGTAAAAAACAATATTGTAATATACAAAAAATTTCATTGCAACAAGAAAATACAATATTTGAATAAACAGATTTTTTTTCTGAAGTAATAAAATACATTTTTGCATTTCTGATTAATTTCCGATTTTTTAAGTTTCATTCAAAGACTAATTTATACTTAAATATTCTTAAGAAGAAAAATTTGCTAAATAAAATTTTTAAAAAATAATAAAATGACAGTAAGAAAAAAAATAAGTAAATGATTTCAACAGTATTAACAAAGAATCATCTTTTTACTCATTGCTAAACATTCGACTATTGGGTCATTAATAATTATGACAGCATTTTAGCAGATGCAAAGTTAAACAGGTAACGAAACGAGATGCTTTCTGTTATACACACTCAGCGTATAAGGGAGATAAATGCTTTTAGAGGTAAGCATTCCAACATTTGTTTTTCATATGAAGAATACTGTAGTTAGGCAGTAATATAGAACTATCACTATTGATATCAAAGAAACTGAATCGTCCTTATCTTGTATGATAGCTAGTGCCCACAATCGCTAACCTAGGGATGGAGTTGAACGTATATGCTGAATGTACAAACAATGATTTATTTCACATTATACATAATGATTGAAATATTCTATTTCAGTTATCAATCAATAACTATAAAACACTTCAAGTTTAATTTAAACCGATAGTCCCTAATAACATATGGAGTAATCATGAATGAGTTTCGAATTTAAAGCTGACCAGGTACCCATTGAACATTTAACCACTATAACAACTATTCTGATTACGCATCAGTCCTGCTTGCAGTACTGGTATCTCAATCAGACAGAAATGATTTGCAGCTTTGTATTATGCACCAAGGTTCAGTAACTACTGAGCATTCTGAGTTAGAAAATTAATTATTAACTGAATGATTGAGTACATAATGAGACTGTTTGTAATCCAGAATATAAATCAGACTTGTTTACATTCATCCTCAAGATAAATTAATTGTGCAAGTATTGAATAATATACTCGCATTCACGACAGAATATACTAGAATCAAATATTTATTCAATGAGATTATAATATTATATTTATTTGATATACGATGCTTTTTTTAATTTAAGTATCTAAATATCAATAGAACATATATTAGGGAAATACAAAAAAAGTTAATAAAAATTTTGAAATTGCAAACACTGAAAAAAAATATCTTAGATGTAACATAAAAAGTTGTATGCACTACTTAAAAAAAAAAAAATATTGATAATTAAAATTTAGCACACACACACACACACACACACACACACACACACACACACACACAAACACACACACACACACACACATATATATTTTAATAAAGAAGTAGTACTTATCTGTTAAAACTTTACAGGAATTAAAAGAGACTTTTCTTACCTAAAATAAAAAGTTTCTGTTAGTCAATGTTATAAATAATATTAATATCATTAACCACAATATATATTTATGTAATAATTAGTACAAATTATGGGATTTTTACATATTTTTAAAATTAAAATATATTAACATACATATGAAATCTTATGAATATGCAAATAGTTGGTATCAAAAGGCAATAAAGACAGTTTTTTTTCCAGCCTTTTAGTTTGGCCTTTTTAAAATGATTCTCCACATGTGTTGCAAACAGTCCAAAATGTATTTTTTTCCATGATTATCCACGATTGTACATCATGTGAAAGAAGACCTGAAATGCTTTCATCAGACTACTAGGCGAATTACTTGATGTTGTCAAACCTTCATCAAGTTTTCACGTTTTTGATATTACTATTGAATTACAATACAGAAAACTGCCACACATAACTTCACATAAGGCAGACGGCTTATTACAGTTGTGGATGAAGTATTACTTATATGAAGTATTAAGGTGCTTTATTACAATTTGGAACTCATACCCCCCCCCCGCCATGTAAGTGGTTCACGTCTTCCTCCACCACCTCGAGTCCAATAGACAACAAAGAAATATCTAACTTCAAATTCATCAGTGTATTGGTGTCATAGACATAAAAGATTTTAATTCTTAAATAGCGTGTAAATTTTCAAACAGAACACCCCTCGCAATGAAAATCTAACACGGTATTCACGATAGCCTCACTTGTTTTCTAATAGAGTGATTGCAATGCTCTCTTGATAATTACTGGACAAGTGAATGCCTTTTTTAGAAAAGAGTTGACATTTAATTCTAACTTTTAATTGACAAACATGCATACTTCAATAAATACAGCAACGAGGAAGAAAAAAGAACTATCGAACAAACGTGCCTGTGCCTCCAAAATCCAATTTTTGAAGATAGCATAGTTAAAAGACACCTCCATAACTTTATTAACGCAGTCACCATAACTTGATAACGCCAAGTAGAGTTATTTAGAAATTTGTAGATACAAACTAAGCAGGATGCGGCTAGACCGATAGCTACATCGAAGGAAGAAGACCTGAAATGCTTTCATGAGACTACTAGGCCAATTAATTGATTCTTTCAAATCTTCAGCAAGCGTCCACGTTTTTTATACTATTATTGCGCTACACCACACTAAACTGCATCATACCATACATAACTGCACATAAAGCAGATGTTTTATTACAGTTGTGGATGAAGGTCTAATTTGTAACTCATATCCCTCCCCTAGAGTTCAACCGACAACAGAAAGATGTTCCTACCTACAAATTTATCATGGTTATTGCTGCCATAAACATAAAATCTTTTAATTCGTAGCAGCATTTAAAGTTTTGAGCCGAACACCCTTCACATAGAAAACCCAACAGGATATTCTCTAGCCTTACTTGTTTTCTGATAGAGTGACTGCAATGCACTCTTGATAATTACTGGACAAGTGTAGGCCTTTATTAGAAAAGGGTTGAAATTTAATCCTAACTTTTAGTTGACAAACATGCATACCTCGATAAACACAGTGATGAGAAAGAAAAAAGGACTATCTAACAAACGTGCCTGTACCTCCAAAATCCCATTTTTGAAGATAGCGTAGTTAAAAGACACTTCTGTACGAATCTCACCAGCCAAACACTCCCATAACTTTATTAACGCAGTCACCATAATTTGATAACGCCGAGTAGAGTTATTTAGAAATTTGTAGATACAAACTAAGCAGGATGCCGCTAGACCCAGAACTACATCGGCACGAAATTAATTAGCGAGCTCTACGCTTCGTCCTAATTAAATCGGTTGCATAAAACGCAAGATGATGGCAGTTACGGTAAATAACTGCGGTTTGAACTTACTGCGATAGTGGGAGGAAATGCAACCCCGATAATCTTTTCTGATGCAGCCCTCCGATCACTGGAAAGGGGTAAATAAGCGGTTGATTATTAATCTTTTAAAAACGCTTCTTAATGAATATTGGGTTCAAAGATGGGATGTTTTGGGCGAGATATCTTTTACAGTTCTTTTAAGTTTCGCATAGTGTGACGTCCCCGCTGTCTAGAAGTGAATGACAGTTTTAATTACTGGATTTTGAGTGCTAAATTGCGGTTCATTAATATTGAGATAAGGTTAGTGAAAGCAAAAGAGGTATATGTTTTTCTAGATGCAGCTGTTTCATACTATGTTTTACCTTAAAACCTTTGAGTTAAAAGTTTATCGTTTCAGCGAATAATAACTTGTGCATATATGTGCACGAGAATTTTAAATATGCTTACTACGTTTGGGAAGGAGGGCAGAAAATGCCACTCAAAGATGCCACATATTACTCAAGATATTATTCCCAAATCTCAATAACATGAGCAACAAACATTGAACCACTACAGATGTCTCTATTGTAGAATGATCAACAAACTTAAAAGATTCCTGTGCCAAGACACAAAATTATGAATAGAATCGCAGAAAATAATACATTGCAAAATAAACTTTTGCATTTATAACTGCTCAGGAAAAAAAAAGATTTAACTATAAAAAAAGAGATTTAACATTTAAAATATACGTAGACTTGGGATAAAGTTATTGTAACCAAAAGAGGTATATATCTTTCTAGATATAGCCGTTTCATACTATGCTCTACCTTAAACCCCTTGTGCTAAAAGTTCAACGAATAACTTGAGCCTACATGTGCACTAAAAATTTAAATTTGCTTACTGAGTTTGGGGAGTTTGGTTTGGTTTGTCAACTGTCATTTTGAGCAAATTTTAGGCTAATTAGATCGGGACCAACAGTTTAACGTGGATTCTAAACCTGAAGCCTGTGGTACCAAAGGCCAGAACGCTAGCCAATTGGCCATCAGGTCGCAGGGTTTGGAGAGAAGGTTAGAAGGTGTGAACACCAAGATACCACTTTTATGTTAGTCCCAAATTTCAATAACAACAGCAATAAACATTGAACCACCTAAGATATTTATATTACAGAATGATCAACATAAAAGATTCGTGAGCCAAGACACAAAATCTTAAATGGAATCGCAAAAATAATGCATTGAAAATGAAACTTTTACAATTATAATTGCTCAGAAAAGTTTTACAAGGAAGAGATTTAATATTTGAAATAGACGCAGACTTAAAAAACTTTTAGAAATTCAGTTTAAGAATTTTAATGTAACTATTTATAGAGTTTGTTGAAAATGATTAAAATGAAAACGTATACATTTTTATTGTGTTGATATGATAAAAAAGTGAAACTTTGTATTTATCGAAAATGAAACTTTTGCAAAAATTTTTTTATTTCCAATGGCTGGGGCATATCAAACAAAGCCATTAGGAAAAAAATATTAACAGAAATTTTATTTTCGATAATTGCAAAGTTTCACTTTTCTATTATATCCACACAATAAAAATGTAGACTTACAGCTGAGAAAAATTTTTACAAGATATTTAGCATTTAAAATATTTATAGACTTGAAGAACTTCTAGAAATTCAGTTTAAGAATTTTAATGGAACTATTTATAGAGTTTGCTGCAAATGAATAAAATGCAAACGTATACATTTTTATTTTGATGATATAATAAAAAAGTGATAACTTTTAATCTGCCCAACAAACAAATTCAATTTCCTTTCACAGTATAATAATAATTTCAGAGAACACTTATAATTAAATGAATTCCGTTTAGTATAAAAATGAACGTTTTACTTGATTTCATTTCGTTTATCAACATCATTACTCAGTACTTCTTTCAATTTTTATAACATCTTTTAACAATTTAATATTTCATTGCTCTGAGTCATTATTTTGCATTACTTCGTATATTAATATTTTGAAGATATGTGATTTGAATTTAATTTTTCAGTAATAAAGATTAAAGTGAATTGCATAAAAATCTTTAAAAGTCATATGTTTTGCTTAATATTTAAAATAGAAATAAAAAATAAAAAAAACTGTAAAATGAATTAATTGTTGAAATATATTATATATAAAAATATTTTACATTGATTTACATAAATTTTTAAAAGAACAATTTCATTTTGAATTCAATAAATTAATGTCTTATCGCTTCATTAAATTTGCATGTTTATCCAAAAGAAATTTGTATTTATTTTTAAAACATTGAAACAGTTATGAGCATCAGTGAATGTTAATGTGCTCAAAAATAAAATTAAAAAATATTATATTTAGCTTTTTTAAACTTACTTTTAATTCATCTAAATATTAAAATTTAATATATTATTGGCATGTTTTAGAAGTAAGTAATGTTGATAATAATTTAACAGTTGTAACATAAATTGTATATTTTTTTCTACCCATTCTTTTATGAATATAAATAAAAGCATTACTTATACACAATAAAAATTTATTATCTAGTTTTAGAGTTGAAATAATAAACAAATGTATGAAAGGCATGGAATGGCTGTAAACTAAATGGAAAAGCATTTTCCTAAAAAAGTGAATTTATTCAAATTTACCAAAATGCATAAAAATGATAAACACAACAGTAACAAAACAAATGGATACTGGTTTAATATTTATGTTACGAGAAAATGTAGGCAATAAAATATATTTTTGGTTTTAAAACCACTTTTGAAAAGTAACATATCTATTTCCCAATTTTATTCAGAAAAAAATAAATGTTTATAATAATATTTTTATGTTAAAAGCATCTAGAAATAAACATTTATTTTGAGTTATACAATTGTTTATACAGCAATTTATAAATGTATATACAATAATACATAAATATACATACAGCAATATGTCAAAATTTTGTGAAAAAATATATATGTAATTGTGTGTTTCTATTTTATTCAGTCTGCAATACTAAAAGTTGCATTCAGTTTAATTAGACAATGTATATTTTCTTCAACTTTTCTCATGATGACTACATATGTTAAAATTTTAAATTTTTCAGCAAATTAATTTTCAAGATTTCAAAAGTTAATTAAAAATCACTGTTATTCACAATAGTATATTATGTAGAAACTGTTATCAGATGATTCTGTAGAAACTCGCATTAGATGATGTAGTATAATTTATGTATATATTAGAGGATTTATAATTAAAATTCTATAGAAAATGTTCCTATCAAACTCACTTGATTTATTATTCATGAAATAATTGACACGTTATTCATAAATTCAGTGACATTTCTTAATTTATTCATTGAATTCCATTGTCCTTTCAATATTATTTTTATTGTGTAAACTTTAATAATTTTGAGTTTAATTATGAAATGTATTTATAAGTAACTTTTTGTTTAATATTAAAATGCGGTACTGAAACTAATTACTTTAAGGATAAAATTTCATGTATTTTAGTCATAAATTATACCGTATAAACTTGTTTATAAATTATATAAACTTATTTATAAAGTGTTAAAAACGATTTTTTATTACAATTACTTTTTTTGTGCCTTTTCCATTGGTTTGCCTCGCTACTTCGTTTTGTGCACATTTTGGGGTAATTAGACCAAGAGCTATAGTTTAACGTGGATTTAGAACCAATAACAAACATCCATGCCATCGCCAGGATTCGTACCTGAAGTACCAAAGGCCAGAGAGCTTGCCAGTTGGCCATCAGGCCACCTGTACCTTTTTTATGATTGTTGACTTTGAATCTTTTTTCTAGAATTTTTTCTTTATTTTTGTTGAGTTTATTTCTCTAATAAGTTTAAAAAAATGATATCATTTGATTATTAAAAATCTAAAAGATTTTAGGGAAGCCATAAATTTTTATTTTAATTAAAATTAAAACAAATATTCTTAATATTTCTCTCATAGTCTTATAATTGCTTTTCGGTGGGATATTGCATGTGAAGTTTGGTTTGGTTTTTGCTGCTCTACGGTCATTTTGTGCACACTTTAGACTAATTAGAACGTGACCTACAGTTTAGCGTGGATTCCGCACCACTAACAAACATCTATTCGACTGCCAGGATTCAATCCTAAAGAACGTGGTACCAAATACCAGAACGCAAGTCAATTGTCCATCAGGCCACTATTGCATATGAAGGCCTGTGTTCCAATTACTTACAAATAATATATTGGCAGGTTTACAAGTCATCTATTACTTAAATCATTTCGAAATGATTCAATACCGCATTCTTTCCTGGCATGACATTGACTAATTGATATAATGTCCCTATAAAGAACAAAAATGATCTTAGATCAACAAACAAAATCCTATAACGGATATATTGGTGTATAAATTGGTAAGTTCATATACTAAATACTGAAAGCTAGATTGCCTCATTAAATAACACTTTTTCTATACAAAGCAAACATAAAACACAGATAATTAATTTGACGTTTAGATACGATAGAAAGATTTAGATATTTTAATAATAGATATTATATTGAGGATAATATTATAAATAATGTAGGAAATTAAAAAAATATATTAATTTTTCAGAAAAATATTTATGCATGCTTTATAATAATTGATACTTGAATCATGCATTCAACGATAGATTATCCTTTACAATATCCTAACACAATTTTATTATTTATTGTTTAGATAAGAGCATCATTTTATATTAATCCTATTAAAGAGATTCTTTTAAAAATCTTCTCAGAAGGATTTTTGTCGTTCTACGGTCACTTTGTGCACACTTTAGGCTAATTAGAACAGGACCTACAGTTTAGCGCGGATTCCGAACCACTAACAAACATCCATTCCAATGCCAGGATTCGATACTGAAGCATGAGATGCCAGAGCGCTAGCCAATTGGCCATCAGGCCACTATTGTATATGAAGGCCTGTGTTTCAATTACTTCCAAATCATCTATCGGCAAGTTTACAGGTCATCTGTTACCTCAAACATTTCCAAATGATTCAAGACCACATTATTTCCTGGCATGACGTTGACTAATTGATATAATTTCTCTAGAAAAAACAATAATGGCCGTACAGCACATATTCGTTATAGTAGTAAAACACTACTATAACGAATATATTGGTGAATAAATTGGTAAGTTCATGTACCAAATATTGAAAACTAGATTTAATTAAATAAAATTTTTCCTAAACAAAGCTATCATAAAACACAGATAATTAATTTGACGTTTAGATACGATAAAAAGATGTAGATATTGTAATAATAGTTATTATACTACAATGTAAAAAGTTAGGCCAATTTTCAATTGAGCAAAGAACTTGCATTAAATTTTGTTTGCGAAAACGTATAGAATGCTGCAGAAGGAATTCGGTGAGTATTCCTATATCGTAAAGAAATGTTTAGAAGTGGCATAAACAGTTCAAAGAAGGCAGAGAACGCGTTGAAGACGAAGAGCCCTCTGGTCGACCATCAACCTCAATCGACGAAGTTCACGTCCAAAAACTAAAGAATTGGTGCTTGCAAACCGTTGATTTACAATTAGAGACCTTGCTGATGATGTTGGAATTTCAAAAGGATCGGACAATTCCATTCTGGGCCACGAACGCGTCAAATCTCGATTGGTACCAAAACCAATGAATGTGCCAGCTCACATTGCATTGATTCTTCGTGACTGTTTCGCCAAAAGTGAAACCCATATCGTTTCAAAACCATCGTATTCTAATCGTGCGACTTCTGGCTATTCCCTAAACTCAAAACCACTCCGGGGACACAGTTTTGAGTCGATTGAAATGATTCAACGTGAATCGGCGCGCGCTTTGAAGGCCATCTTTGCCGATGACTTCTTAGCATGCAGGGAGGATTTGAAAAAAAGTTGGCATAAGTTCATTGTGTCCGGAGGGAATTACTTTGAAGGCAATGAAATAAGTTTGGAAGAATAAATAAAGAGTTTTTGAAAAAAAAATTGGTCTTACTTCTTCGGCACAATAATATCAAATACTGAAAGCTAGAATTTTTGCATTAAATAACACAATTCCTAAACAAAACAAACATTAAAGCAGATAATTCATTTGACTTTTAGATACAATAGAAAAATGTAGATATTGTAATAATGGATATTATATTGTAGATAATATTATAAATAATCTAAGAAGCGAAAAATAATTAATATTGTTTGAAAAATATTTATACATAGTTTACTAAAATTGATACTTGAATCATCCGTTATTCAACAGTAGATTATCCCTTGCAATCTCCTATCACAGTTTTATCATTTATTGTTTAGACAAGATCACCATTTTATATTAATCCTATTAAGGATATTCTTTTAAAATTCCTTCTCAGAAGGATTACATTCCTTGGGGAATTTTTTCTGTAAATTAAACTTTAATCTCATTACATTCTATGCTTGTAAAACCTAACCGTTTTCATCAAAACATTTACTACAAGCAAGCCTTCCATACTAAAGAGGAAACTTAAATTAAAATTTAAAAAAGCGCATAACTAATGAAATATTTTTTGTTTGTTTTGGTACGAGCTTTATACTACAGGAAAGAAAATCCAAGCTTTTTTCCGAGAAAAATAACTTTCATTATATATATTTTTTTTGTGTTTGTAAAGTTCATCTAATTAGACTTTTAAATTTTCCTGAGCAAATTTAAATATCCTATTTTTTGTGGGATAATTTTGCTTTTTGTTTTCATATCTCACGTAAATTAAAGCTTATTGTTTTTCAAAAAAATAAATTTGTTGTTATAGTAAGTGGTGTGATATTTAAATGAGTAGGTTTTTAAAGTTCAAAGGGTAATATCATGAAATAATTTCAATTTTTCAGAAAAATACATTTTAAATAGTCTTTTTAATTATATATAGAATTAAAAAACTCACTAAGATTACGAGATATTTAAGATTATGAATCATTAGTATTTATTTGAATAAAACTAATTTTAAAAATATTAAAACTTTTAAATATTAAGTTTTAAAAAAAATTTGGGCTAAAATTTAAATAAAATTAACCAAATTTCATATTTTTGTGATAGTTTGGTAAAATTCTACTTAAATTTATTCTTCCTTATATGAAATATTCCAGAAAATCTTATATTATTTTGAAATAAACTTATGCATTTTTGCATTACAGAACAGAAAATCACTTGGCACTAGCGTTGTATCTAGCCAGCCTATTAGTTAACGAGTATTTGATTTACAGCTTTCTTGAAATAATTTTTTACAAAAATAAACAGATTAGTTCGCAATTTTAGAGCTTTTTGTAACTTTCAAATCAATTTGAAACCTTTCCTGTTGGAAAGGTCATTTCTTTCACCTCGCCTATATGACACGAAAATGAGGAGCAATTACTCTTTAAACACTTTCAGGAGACCCAAATTGTCATTTTACAAAACTGTTACCTGTATACTTTGTATGGGACATTAAATCTACGAATAAAACTAGTTCCATGTTCTGTATGGATATCTGATGTTGTGTGATCTAAAAAATGACATTTGTTGGAGATCAGGTACTATATACTTTAAAATTGCTGCTTTTTTAAAATAAGAATAACCACTAATAAAAAATGAAGTAGATTCATACAATATAATAAACATAAATATTAAACCTATAACGTAATATGATGTCATGTTTATATCCAAGATTAAACGTAACTACATTTTGTGTGAATATTCGCTCACACAAAACAGTTTCAAAACCAATCTTGTTAACATAGTGCACTATTGTAAATAATCACTTTTTGAGCGCTAGAAAACATTATCTACTATACGAATCAAGAAAAAAAAATGCCATTTTAAATTAATGTCGGACTTAGAAGTGCTCTCAGAAAATCGCTAATCATTTTTAGGACATTATTTCCTACTAGAAACATCTTTCCAAGTTACAATGCTTTTACCAATGACAAAGTGAATTTTGTTGTACAATAATATTAAACCATTGTTTATATTTTAGTCAGATTCCATGCCGAGATATCCGTTTTCATCAGTTTTGTGAGCCAAGGACTTCAATAGAAATAACCCAATTATGACAACTTTATTCAAGGAATATTACGTCAGTAAGTCAAATAAAATTTCTATTCGAAATGTCTTTAATTTCTTGTTAGAAAAAGAATTGCAAAATCAGTAACAGAGACATCTTGAGAACAGAGGAACATTTGGGCTAAACAAAGAATGAATCTAATATCTGTTCTTAAAAATAACCCATGGTTTATCGCTAACCAATTTTTTAAATCAACAAATCTAACAATTAATATGAATATAATAAAAAAATTACCGTATATCAACCAAAAACATTTCCCAATTGTTCTTAATTCTCTAATTTTGTCCCAACGAATAAGTGAATAGTAAACATGATGAAAAACAAAAATTAGATTTTTAATTTAGCTATTTTTTATAATAATTTCTCTTTCAAGCAAGTGGTTATGATTTTAAAAGCATTTACGAATTTTTTATATGGATCTCAATATCCTTGTATGAAGCTATCCAGACTATCTCCTTTATTAATTTTATTATCCTTATCCTGTGTTGTGATTATATTTGGTATCCTTCAAAAAATATACATTACTTTTATGAATCAGGATAGGTCATACTATAGTAAAATTATATGAAATTCTTAATGAAATGACTTCCTTTCCAATTCTTATTAGTATCATGGATATATCTAAAACAACACTAATTTGTAAATGTTTTCCTTATTTTATCATATTTTTAAAAGTCACGTATATTTCAATCAGTGTCATATAAGCAGTCTATAACTTGTAGAACATGAATTATGTGTACATGCAAGATAAATCCCAATTCCACCTTGCGTGAGATAGTCTCTTACAACAATCCCTATTGAAATGCAATCCTGTTAGCACTATCTTCTATTTCAAATATGCATCCCTTGCCATCTAGAAAGCATTCTCTGCTTCGTGATTCTAGCATTTTATTTTTCTTTCTAATGCAGCTGGCAAACACAGACAGCTTGGTCTTTGGATGCCTTAAGGCAAGTGCTACACAGACGTACTCACTTTGCATTACCCAGGTGGCGCGTGTAACTTGAAGATAAGCCACGGACGCGGAGTAACACTGCCCCCGCAACGCTCTACGATCCTATTAGACCGGGACCTACTTTTTAAAGTGGATTCCGAACCACTACAAACAACCATGGCACCGCCGGGACTCGAACCCGAAGCCTGTGGTACCGAGCGCCAGAGCGCTAGCCACTCGGCCATTCAGGCCCGTGATTCTAGTATCTAAAATAACATTAATTTGATTTGATTCTAAATTCTAAAGAATCCAGAATAAAAATTGCTAGAATCTAAAAAAAATTTAGAGTGCAGATTCTAGATAATAGATTCTAGCAATTAGAATCTAAAAAAATCTAATTGCTAGAATCTAAAATAAAATCAAAACAGTGTTAATTTATATTCTAGCATCGCATCTAAAATAACACTCATTTGAAAATGTTTTTCTTATTGTGTTATATTTTTAAAAGTCACATACATTTCGAGCGGCAATCCATAACTTATAGAACAGGAATTGTCATGTTTTATCCCAGATAAATCCCAATTCCACCTTGCGTGAAGTAGTCTCTTGCAACAATCCCTATTGAAATGCAATCCTGTTAGCACTATCTGCTATTCCAAATATGCATCCCTTGCCTACTAAAAAGCATTTTCTGCTCCGTGATTCTAGTATCTAAATTAACATTAATTTGATTTGATTTTGGAATGTGGTATCTAAAATAACACTCATTTGATTTGATTTGATTTGATTTTAGATTCTAAAGAATATAGAATATAAAATAAAAATTGCTAGATTGCTGGAATCTAAAAAAAATTAAAGTGCAGATTCTAGATATTAGATTCTAGCAATTAGAATAAAAAAAATTAATTGCTAGAATCTAAAATAAAATCAAAAGAATGTTATTTTAGATTCTTGCATCTAAAATAAGATTCTTTTCAAATTTTTTCCTTTTTGTGTCATATTTTTAAAAAACTTATACATTTCGAGTAGCAATCTATAACTTGTAGAACAGGAATTGCCATGTTTTCATCCCAGATAAATCTCAATCCCACCTTGGGTGAAGGTAGTCTCTTACAACAATCCCTATTGAAATGAAATGCTGTTAGCACTAGTCTGCTATTCCAAATATGCATCCCTTGCCTACTAAAAAGCATTCTATGCTTCGTGATCTTAGAATTTAAAATAACACTCATTTGATTTGATTTTAGATTCTAATATTTATACTCATTTGATTTGATTTTAGATTCTAATATTTATACTCATTTGATTTGATTTTAGATTCTAATATTTATACTCATTTGATTTGATTTTAGATTCTAATATTTATACTCATTTGATTTGATTTTAGATTCTAATATTTATACTCATTTGATTTGATTTTAGATTCTAATATTTATACTCATTTGATTTGATTTTAGATTCTAATATTTATACTCATTTGATTTGATTTTAGATTCTAATATTTATACTCATTTGATTTGATTTTAGATTCTAATATTTATACTCATTTGATTTGATTTTAGATTCTAATATTTATACTCATTTGATTTGATTTTAGATTCTAATATTTATACTCATTTGATTTGATTTTAGATTCTAATATTTATACTCATTCGATTTTAATTCGATTCCTCAAAATTTAATAATCTGTAAGGAACGCAATGCTTAAATATTTGAGAGAATGCAGCAAAATCATTACATCCAAGTCGTAGAAAAATTAAGTTCCATGGGAATATTTTTTTGTAAACCCTTTTTCCGTGTTACTTTTCTAAAAGAAAATAAATGCATGCAAATATGTTATTAGTTCTTTTATGGTATAAACATCGAGCATAAATAGAAATGGTAACAATATTAGCATTCAAAATTCATACATTGTTTAATTTTTGATTCTAGTATCTGTACTCATTTTATTTTATTTTAGATTCTGGTATCTAAAATAACTCTCATTTGAAAATGTTTCCCTTATATATAAAAATTTTAAAAGTCGAGAAGTATTATACAAGCAATCTATAACTTTTAGAACAGGAATTGTCATGTTTTCATCCCAGATAAATCCCAACTCCGCCTTGCGTGAAGGTAGTCTCTTACAACAATCCCTATTGAAATGCAATCCTGTTAGCACTATCTGCTATCCCAAATATGCACCCCTCGCCTACCAGAAAGCATTCTCTGCTCCGTGATTCTAGAAAACGGGAATGCAAATCCGAATTAATGTCCGACTCTGGAAGCGCCCGCTGCAAACCGCTAATCATTTCTAGGACATTATTCTCGACTCGAAATTACCTTTCCTCGCTACACTGCTTGACCAATGACTTAAAGTGAGCTTCGTTGTACAATGCGATTAAGCCACAGTTTACCCTACCAAATATGTCTTATCCGCTCGGGAAAGTCACGGACTCAAACGGTCATTTCCGGAACGACGTTCCATTTAATTGGAACACCCCTCTTCGCCACCTTTCCTGAAAGATAGGATTAATGCATTGGTCGTAAGCTTTCGTGGCTTAATTTAGTCTTCCTTAGAAAATGGGAAAAATCTTTGTAAGCTCTTCTCTCCAACCAAATAAAGGCTATGTTGTTCTTAAAGAATAAAAGTTTTATTATGTTTGTTTAGAAAGTAATTAATTTCATTACGTATCTCGTGGAAGATTATAATTGGTATCCCGTGAGTTACGCTTTTGGAATACTTAAAATGATTGAATTAGTCCCATACATATTTTAATGGGTTCCTAATTTTAATGCTATAAAGGACGCTATGTAAATCACATGTAATATGACATTATTGACTATAATATGCCAATACCTGAATACTTTTCTTAGGGGTAAGTGAATTGTCTTGTGTTTTATAATGTGTGGTATTCTTAAAATTATTGAATTAGTCCCATACATATTTTAATAGGTTCCTAATTTTAACCTTCCTTTACCTATAAAGGCTGCTATGCAATATAACATAATTGACAATAATATACCAATACCAGAATAATTTTCTTAGGGATTAATGGTATTGCCTTGTGTTTTATAATGTGTGGAATTCTTAAAATGATTGAATTGATCCCATATATATATTTTAATGGGCTTCTAATTTTAAAATTATAAAGGACGATATGTAAATCATAATTGACTATAATATACCAATACCTAAATAGGTTTCTTAGGGGTTAATGTAAGTGAACTGTCTTGTGTTTTATGATGTGTGGTATTCTTAAAATGATTCAATTAGTCCATAAATATTTTAATAGGTTCCTAATTTTAACACTATATTCTATGTAATATCAAATAATTGACAATAATATACAAAAACCTTAATAATTTTCTTAGGGATTAATGTAAGTGAATTGTCTTGTGTTTTATAATGTGTGAAATTCTTAAAATGATTGAATTGGTTCTATACATATTTTAATGGGTTCCTAATTTTAATACTATAAAGGATACTATATAAAGCACATGTAATATCACATAATTGACTATAATAAGTATACCAATACCTGAATAATTTTATTAGGGATTAATGTAAGTGAATTGTCTTGCGTTTTATAATGTATATAATTCTTAAAATGATTGAATTAGCCCCATACATATTTTAATGGGTTCCTAATTTTGATACTATAAAGGATACTATATAAAGCACATGTAATATCACTTAATAGACTATAACACGCCAATACTTGAATATTTTTTATCAGGGTTAAAGTAAGCTGATTGCCTTGTGTTTTATAATACGAGTATTTAGTATATAATTCAATTAGTAGCTATACGTATATTTATGCAAAATTTTTATAGTTTGTATTAAATGTGTTAAGTCAATTTCATGAAAAATAAGTCATTTATATGAAAAAATCCCACAAAGAATATTTCATGCAAATTAAGGAACTTTAAACTAAAATGAACTATATATTGTCTTTATAATATACTTATAATTCTTCTAACAATTTTATTGATAAATTTCAGGTTTAGAAATACATTTTCTTCTGGCAATGCTGACATTAATTTGCCTTATAATATATTGAAAAAAGAGGTAACCAACTATTATAATAATAATAGCAAATAGTAAAAATCCAACACAAAAATATATAGGAGACGACAAGCATGCACACCAAATACGCAAAAAATATCAATAACGATAATTACTAAACAATCATCGATAAAACATTTAACTATAAAAAAAAATTATAAATATTCTATGCTAATATTGCATTGATTTGTAATGTTTATTATCAAAATTATTCATGTGTAATGCATTTGGTACAGCTTTATAAAAATGTGAAATATGCCTTAGTTGCGAAATTAAGTAAATAATTTCTTTTCACATATTTCCCTATCTCAATCATTGTTTTATCATGCTAATCACTAAAAAAATTAATAAATAATTAAGAAGGCAAACATAGATCATAATTTTTGTTACTGAACTGAATTACATATTTATTATAAAACGAAAATTATCTTATTATTTTAATTGCAATCTCTTTCTAAATTTGAACAACGGTTTGAATATAAATAGTCAAAACCATAAATTATACAAAGCGAAATGTTTTTTTAAAGTTTAATATATATAATAGTAGCTTAAATACATGGATAATGACTGCAATTAATCGCTACTTAACAGAACAAGCAAGAATTATACTCACATCTATAAAAACAAAAAATATTTTGAAAACTTTGGTTTTGAAACAAATTAATAAGCCCATAAAATTTAATATTTAACTGCTCCCTTGAGCAACCGCCTGACATTTACTGCCTTCAAAGCAGAGATGTTGTTATTTAGGGCTACCATGGGATGTTTTAATTCATTCGAAAAATCTCGGATTACTAATAAGCGAACCTGAAAAATGTTTTTAAGAAAGCCGGCTACATTTTTTCATCGACACACCAGTAAAGTAGCTTGCAATACATTGCCATTTGAAAAGCATTAACTCAGTGAAACGGATAATATTTAAGTAAATCCTACGCGACACCCGCTGCAAGCATTAAAAACGTTACAAAACAGCCATTTAAATGAAAGTATAATGTTCACCTTTAAGCTAAATTAACCGTTAATGTTGCCTTTCGGAAAGTATACGACTACTAAACTGCGATTAAAAAGCACTAGAAATTCTTTTAGAAAGTGTGCAAGGGGGGTAATATTTTGGGAGAATAGATTAATTGTGCTGTTTTTTTCACGTATCTTTTTACTTAAAAATCTTTCGTCGGCTCAAGTTTCCTCTTTTATGTTTATTTGAAAGGCCTGAAAACACTACTTATACAACACGAGTCGTTAGTTTTTGCGCGGGCTTTTATTTTTGCTTAAATCTTAGATACTTGATATCTAAAGTTTATGGTAAACGAGAATAAAATGGCGAGAAAAGCTTAATCAAAAATTTCTACATTCTTTTCATTTTTCCCCCCTTATAAACGACAAAAGAAGAAGATTATGGAGATTAAATATTTCACCTGTTTTTAAAACTTTATTTTTTTGTAATAAAAAATAACGATTACATTTTTGAATTACAGGAACAAAATCTTGTTATGTTGCTTTTTATAGAGCGTAGTTGAAACAAAATAATGTTGGAGTTATTATAAATTGTAAGTCCAAATAAATACAAGAAAAAACAAATAACAATGATAATGGAAAACATATTATATGAATGAATGTTTCTCAGTTTATAATATCAATGTTTACAGCAGAAAGTTAAAAAACATCATTAAAATAAATTTCTTTAATTTAATTCATAAACGTATGCAAGTATGCTTGTTGCCCGACTCGTGGTTTAGTGGCAATGCGAGTCGTTGGTGAGCGTTATGGGCATTCAATGAGCTGGCGGCTTTGTTGTAGACACTGTTTTAAAAAACAAAGACACGATGGCGTTTGTGACGTTGAACATCTTGTCTTTTTAACCATGCTACCTCGTGGGAGTTTTTTGGGTTTTCTCTCATATGATCTGTAAATATGGGATATTTCTTCCTAAAACTCCTCCCGGAGAGCACTGCCCTCCTTCTTTAAAGGAGGGCAATCCGGGAGGACTCTCCAGAGTCAAAGAAACCAAGTCAGAATTCTACCTACTGGTGCTCCACACAACCAAAACTGCCACCTCCCTTTCCCTTCTTCCACGATACCACACGGGTTTTTGGACTTGGTCTAGATGTTGCTATCTACCAAGTGGGACAAGAAGAAACAACAAGTATGTTTGTTTTAAATACATAAGCATTAAAAATATTTTTCTTACAAAATAATTTTGAAGTTACTAGAGAGGAATAATTTATTATGTTTTTATAAATTGTGTTTCTAATTTCAAAACAAGCACATTTATATTGCAATATAGTTTTCATGAAATCATAAAAGTTGTGTATTCCTAAATAAAATTATTTGACGTGTAATTAATCATATGACATTAAACGCAAAATTTACTATTCAATGTTATGATCGTTAAGTTACACTGTAATCGGTTAAATTAACATTGATTAAAATTATAACAGAATTCATCCTACTTACAACTGAGAGATATCGAAATTGATTGAAAGGGTGTTACATATATTACTTAATAATGTTATATCACATTAAAATAAAGTTTATTAAAATTAATACTTTAATCATCAATAACTTAGTTCATAAATCTGAAATTGTTGGATTTTAGAAAAAAAAACCCCAGTTATTTCTAGTTATACTACTTACTTATAATTGATACAGCTCATTCTAGTCAATTATTTTATCTAATATATAAAATTAAGTTGAAATTTAATGAAATTAAATACAATTGATGTAAAGATCAAATCAATTGTATCTGAACACGAAATTTAAATTAAAGCGAAGCAAAAATAACATTGCTCGTGTAACACAGTACATAAAGCAATCGCTATACAAAGAAAGTCTGTTCTAGGCTAGCGCAAGAGGTTAAAGAAATCAAAATATCCCCGTGCTAGTAGAAAGTAAAGAAATGAAAAAACCGTCTAGAAATCCAACATCATTGATTGAAAAAACCTCTCCTACGAGCTAGGAGAACTTGTCACAATAAACGAAGAGATTTAATCATTTTCGCCAGTACTTTTTCTTGGTTATTTTTCCTCCTTTTTCATCTACTTTCTCGCGTGTCATGGTTTTTTTTTTCTTTTTGTGCTGAACCTTTCGTCAATTCATCTGAACAATCTATCAAAACTGTGTCACTCGTTTTCAAAGTTCATTGGTGTTCGTATAGAACTCCATTGTTCTACATCAGAAAATTACATTGCACAGGATTCGATTAAAATCTATGGTCTGAGTTAATATCCAGTCGATGACGATATCGAATTTTAATAAATAATTAAATTCCAAATAGATTTCTATATCAAGATATTAAATGCAATTTTTTTCGTATACTTTTATGATTCATTATTTATTTAGTGATATCATTTTTTTTTTAATGAAAATATCAAAATTGGGCCGAAAGCAGATTAATGAAAAATTTTTATTTATGTTTTGTGCTGTTAATCATGATATATAATTTTAAAAGATATTTTTTCAGTAAAAATATCAATAAGTTCGGTGGTGTTCGTACAGAACTCCATTGTACTACATCAGAAAATTACATTGCACAGGATTCGATTAGAATCTATGGTCTGATGATAATATCCAATTAATGATGGTATCGAATTTTTTAATAAATAATTTAATTCTAAATAGATTTCTATATCAAGATAATAAATGAAAAATTTTTTCATATGCCTTTATGATTAATTATTATTTAATGATATGATATCATTTTTATCAATGAAAATATCAAAATTGGGACGAAACCACTCACCACCATTTTATTTACCTTTTGTGCTGTTAATCATGATATAAATTTTAAAAATACTTTTTCAGTAATAATTAGATAACAGAAGATTAAATAAATTATTTAATTTATATTTAGATTAAAGAAATAATATTAAATGTAAGTCATGGGAAGTAATCTTTAAATAAATTTTAAAATATCGTATTTAAAAATATTAATATTTTAGAAAGCACTACATAATACATCACTTACATAACTTATATACATTATTACTGATTGCATAATATTATTGTTTAATGAATGCTAGTTTAACGTAAATATATCATGTTTCCTATACTATTAATTTGAAAAAAGTTACTTAAATTGCTTTTTTATGTACAAAAATTTCAGTCATTTGTAAATAATCATTTTACAAATGGTTTCCGATTTATTTAAAATAATTGGAAGTTGAAAATATAAGAGCTTTGCAACAGACAAGTTTGGTAATTAGTTCTATCCTTTTAATGAAATATAATAATTGATGAGTTACTTAAACTAAAATATATGTAAATTAATCAAAATGAACTTTATCTCGAAATAAAATAGCGTTAATTAAGAAATATCCCTTTTATTAAGTGTAACTTTAGCTCCAATAAAAAAGATTAAAAGTTTATTATCCTAAACATACTTTAAGAGGGAAAATGAGCTTTAAAAATTTTCCATAAACCAACAACATTTTACCATAAATAAAGTTTATATTTTCGTTGACTTGCAGTAATATTCAATTACTGGAGATTCAAACCCCATATTATCTTTTCCACTGCAAAACCGGGAACAAAAACAAATTGCACGATAAAAAAAAAAAAAACAGCTTTTAGATCAAAATTTAGATCAGTTACAATGTGTGGCAGGAGAATCATCTGTATTCCGGGTTATCCTGGCCAACATCCAAACAAACCCAACTACGGAAGCAGCAACAAAACAAAGAAAACTTCAATTTTCCTTCCTCGGTATAACAATGTTCCGTATCAATCTCTGGGAAAAGTTATTGCAGTTATTGGACGGGAAAATAAGCTGTACCAGTAGCATTAAATTTTCCAGAGGGCATTTTGTTGTTTCATTTCTTTGTCCCTCATAAGCTTGTGTTTCAGATAGTGCATATATCTATGGCAAGCACTAAGTTCTTTTGTTTTGGTTACATTTGTAGTTCTATCTTTTCATGTTATGCGAGTGGTTACTTTAACAACTATACTTGTTTAATGTTATAATCTTTACATTGATTTTTATAGAAATTCAATTGACATTTAATTAACATGCAATTTCATGGGTAGAAATTCCATTGAATTAATTTTTATCTGCCAGTTTATGGGATTATATAGTGGTACAAAGAAATACAAAGTGGATTTCTTCGTTATTGTTGAAAATTGGTATGTCTCGTGTTCATGTAATGGATACCACGAACAGCCCACTGATGGGTGACAAGGGAAGGACATTGCAATCCGAAGAGGCTTTTAGATGTAAACTGTTCTGCATTTATGTATGGAATGGGTGGAAAATATCCAATTAGGTAGGCTGAATATTGATGCGAGACGCTTTTTACACATTGTCACGCCATCAAATGTCTTTGTTGATTGCAGCAGAAACTGAGCTCTTCTGCACGCTAGATGCACACGTTACCATTCAGCTTTTTGTATATTTGCTTTTGCTATTTGAATAAAACTGATAACATAACATATATTATATACTAAATAAATGTATATAATATATGTTATCAATTAAACTTTGTTATGGATAAATTATTTCATTGAACATATTTTTATTTTTGTTTTAAAACTGCCGGATTTGCCTGATGTCAATGTTAGGCATGCAGCAGATTCAGATTTATAAAAAAGTGGCCAAGGGACCCTTATTACATTGTACACATATTATGTCAAAACTATTTTCAGCAATCACTCCCAGTTATTGCCTTTTGGGATGATTGCTGATTCTTAGCTTCTACCTTTCTTCTCAAACCCAGTAGTTTTTGCGTTTAACTAATTTTCGGTCCGAGATCTCCTAATTCAGAAACCCAACTCAGAACTCACCAGATCACTTGACCTAGTTCAATGAATATAAATGAATGGTTAACAGAAATATGCGTTTAAATTAATTTATATTTGAAATTTTATGATTGGCGGAATTCTTTCTTTCTAAGAGTTATATTTCTTTGCATGGGAAAGAGTTGAAGTTTTTGAAAAAAATCACATTTATTTATTAAATGTCATCACAATAGGTTTCCTAAACACTAAATTTTTAAGAACAAAAATAAATTTATATTGATTATTCAAGAAAATTCTAAAATCAATTATTTGTTTAAAAATATTTTAAGGAATTCAAAGATAATCAACTTTCTTGCCATAAAAATAACAAAACAAAAAAAAATTATTCGACAGCAAGCCAATGCAGAGGCGAAATTAATTCACAGATTTAACTTCCCCAAAAAGATTTCTTTAAAGAGGAATCTGAAAATTAATGAACTCTGAATTAATACTTCAAAATGACTCTTTTTAGTGACGCTTTAATTAAAATCTGAAGTTCTTAAATTACTCCACCAAATTAAGAATGACATCGGCCAGTTTGGAAAGCTTATGTTAGCATTATAAAAAGTTACGCACCCTGTCAAGTACCATTTGGCATGTAGTCGTACCGTGTGTACCCAGGTTTTCATTATTAAGTTACCTTAGCTTTTGAAAAATAATGAGTGATGAAGCTATCTTCTTTTTATGTGTGAAGAAGTCAAAGTTAACAGATTCAAGCAGTTTCAAAGTAAAGAAAAAAATTATTTAGCAGAAATTGAAAAGCTTTAAGAGTTTGAAAATGTAGGATCAGACCAGAAAAGTTTTTATTTTTATAAAAAGTAAACTTCAGTATTAAATGTAATTAAAATAATTCATGAAATAAGATATTTAAAAGTAGCACAAAAAAAAGTTTCATATGAATATAATTTTAAAAAATGTAATTCAATTTTAAATTTTGTTATTCTGATTAAATATTACATCCGTTTTCAAAAATAAATAAGTGTGAAATGTATTTTTTTTCTCTATTTATAATAATATAAGATGATTTGATTTTTTTAATAAAAAATAATTTTGTCCTTTAAACTAATGAAAATTTAATTTAAATTATTTAACTGATATAACAACTCTATTATCAAACCAAAAGCAATCAGAAAAAGAAATAACTAAAATAGTTTTATAAAACGAAAGTAGATATTTTATATTTATTTTTTTAAAATTATCTGTGGAATTCCTTTGAAATTAAAAAAAAACATGGTATAAGGATGTTCTAATGGCTATGTGTTTATTATATATATAATTTATATAATAAGCAACTGCGACTTACTTCGTATTTAGTTATGATTCAAATGATATACTTAATAGCGTTGGAGTCTAAATATAATTTCTTTGCAATTCAAATTTCTTTAATTGAGAAAAAAATTAATTTGATAGAGAATTATTTGAAAAAATTAACAAAATGCATTGTTTTACATCTATTTTAAATTAAAATTTATGCAGTAAACTTAAGATAATAATTATTTAATTTAAATTAAAAAAAAAAAATTAAATTTAAAATTTGTGTATTTGCTTATTTTCTAATGAATATTATATTTATCCAAGTTTATATTTAAATTACATCAATTAAAATAAAGTAAGTTTGAAAAGTTAAAATCGTAACCATAAATAAACTAATAAATAGTTTTATATCTGTCTACGACGAACCAATTTTCCCAAAAAGCAATTTTTAATGTAATTTGTCACTTTGAATTTGCATTGTAAAAGACCTATTTCGTATTCAGATCACAAGGACAAATTTAAAAACTAGTGACTGCCCTAAACAAAATAAAGAAAGTAAATAAGAAAAATGTATTCTTAAGATTTTGAATCAACAAAAACTCAGTATCTTCTTCCACTGCTTATTTATCAGTTGAGCGAAAATTCAAGACAGCATCATTTGTCATTAGGAAGAAATGAAAATGGCGATCTCCGAGATCCAAACAATGGAATAATGCACCCACTGAGGTAGAAAAGATTGCAAAGTTTATTATTCGTTATTTTTGTTGCAATCTACTTTGCCTCCTCATTTTCCGTGTCATTTGTCATTTTTTCCCTCCCATACTGTTTTCTATCTCGGTAGCGTTTCTCGCTTAGGTTAATAAATGCACCTGACTTTTTCGACTAAGGCACTGAAAGATCGACGTGCTTTTATATTTATCTAGTTGCATGTTCACTTCTTTACATCATTTTGAGTTAGAAATACAAAAGGAAGTAATATGGTGCCATAAAAGAGGCCAGAGTTTAGTCAGTGACTTGGGATTAAAATATAAATCAATATCGACCTATATTTTCTGCAAATTTTATTTTATCCCTGGGGACTTTTCGATCGGCGTTTGTTTGAACAAAATATTCTTCAATATTATCTTTGGAAGAATAGATTTTTGACTGTATGGAGGTCCTTATCTTAAAGGGGCAAAAATGTATTCTAATTTTAAATTTTGTTAGAACTTCAACTGAGCCTATATGTGTTGTAAGTTTCTATTGAAGAGGATTTATAACTTGAATATTTATATTTTATATCGAACTTATTTGACATGTAAGTGGAATAATGAGCAAATTAAATTTTAATCATTACACTTGATGTAATATAAAACAAAATAAAAATCAGAAATTTTCCATCTTTGACTGCAATGCATTTGACATTTTTAAAATAAAGTATTGAAAGATAAATAACTTTTTATCTTATGAATTTGAGCGTTATATCGTTCTATGTTTGGTATATATAGGAGAGTTATGCTATAATTTAGGCCAGAATTTAGTCACAATGTTTGGAATTTAAAATATAATTCAATATCGCTCTATATATCATGTAAATTTATTATATTCCTTCAGAATTTTCGATTTGTATACACAGTGATAAAATTTCTTCAATATTATTGAGTTTATATATTGAGTTAGAATTGAGTTTTGAATCTATGGAGGTTTTATATTAAAGTAGCAAATGTGAATTTTATTTTAAAGTTTGTTAGAATTTCTCGGAAGTCTAACTTTGCCATAATTCCTTGTTGAAGTATCAGATTTTTAACCTTATTTTCTCAATTTATTTTAAATGTAAATATTAGAAAAAAAAATATTAAAGGGAATTTAAAAATATTTTTGTAAATTTCTAAATCTTCGAAATTAATAGCAATTAAGTTTGTTAAAATTGAGCTATTTATTGCCAAATTTGAAATACTGCTGTAAAAAATGATTTAAAAAAAACTAGAAAAGTGTTTAGGTATGTAGTCTCTTAACTATGCAAAAGTTAAGATTTATAGTTGTGACAAATTTTAAAATGTTTAAACAGAAAAAATAGTTTATAAACAGAATTAAATCAAAATAAGAAATTCCTTGTATGCAGTAAAAAAATAACACTCGAGGACATTTTATCAAGTTTAGTGATAATTTAAAAACTAAATTTCATTTGCTTCATGCTAATGTTCAAGCGAAAAATTTAAAAGATTAATTAGCAAAGGGCAAAGATTAATATCAAGTAAATTTAAACATAGTTATTTTTCAGTTTTTAAGCAACGTTTTTAAATAAACAGATTATATATATTTAATATCCAGGTTAGAAAAATGTATGTTTAACATAATTTTTTATTATAATTAGAGCATCTGGATATAACAGCATGAAAATAATTTGATAAAAGTTGTTTAATTTTAATAAGTTCACATATTTTTGATATGTTAAAAAGTTAATTTGACGCATTTTATATATGTAGTATATTAATATTTAAAAAAATCATAATTTTATATTAATTTTCAACTTTAGGTATCGACTTCAAGGTTTCTCATATTTGAGTATATTGTCAGGGAAAACATTAAAACCACCTGAGCGTCATGCAAATGAGGTCTATAGAGACAATAAAAAAGCCGAAATTAGTCTTTAGGTGGTAAAAATACAACATAGATCGTTGATTGTCAGAAAGGAAAAGACAAGAATTAAATGAATGTTTATCGTTATGACATGAACTCTGTTTAGTATGAACTTGAACCTGGAAAAATTATTAGCATTTTATAATGTGAATTAATTATATTAATAAGAAAACATCAAAAATAGTTGAAGACATCTAAAATATCCCCACAGAAAAAAAAATATTGGCTGGCCAAGGGGCATTGTTGACAGAGGAGAATGGGAGATTTACTTTGTAGTTAAATGTGCTATAGAGACTGCCAGTATTAACTAATTATATAATGCAAGGGAATCAATGTGTCATGATAAACAGTTCAATAAACATAGTTGTGTATGGAACTGAAGAGCCATGGTTCAATTTGTATGCCAGTGCTCAATTGACTCATTGCTTCATTTGTTCATTTAATCAGTTTTATTCATTGGCATAAACTCACATAGGTATGTAATCTTACAAATTGAACTATTAAATATTAAAAAAGAATACTTGCATTTAAAGATCTTTTTCATAATAATAAATCCTATCTGATTTTTGCTTTATGTAGAAAAAGTGTTGCCTACAGGATCAATCATATCGCAATAAATATTTTCACAACTAAGTGACAATTAAATACCCACTAAATACATTTAACTAACAGTTGTTTTTCTGGTAAATTGTTTTGAAATCATTCAGTATAGTGATACTTTACATCTACTACAATATCTACTCAGAGGAAGATACTTTCATAAAGTAATTTTTTTCTGTCATGGATCAATCGCCTGCGACAGGGTCTCTTAGACCTGGTGTAGATTTTCATTCACCAGGGGGATTAGTAACAACAACACGAGACCATCCACTTCATAACCAATTATTTCATAAGAAAATTCAACTTCTATTGTAGCTATGGTGCGATAGATCATGAACAAAGCCTAGCGGAAGGCATATTAACAGTTACAAAGCATATATATACGCTCAAAAGACAGAAATATGCTTATTACATACTTGGCTTTTAAACTAATTGTTGTATATTCTGTTATATTTATTACAAAATTCGTCACAAAATGAATATTATTTCTAGAAATCATTTTTTTTTAAAAGGCATTTTAAAAAATCTTTCTTATGACATTAAATCCTATCTGCTTTGTGCTTTATACAGAAATACAGAAAAAAACTGCTGCTTATAGAATCAATCATATCGCATAAGATTTCCACAGCTTCGTTACAATTAAATACTTCCTTAAAACATTAACTAGCAGTTATTTTTCTGATAAATTGCTTTTAGATCATTCAGTATAGTGATACTTTACATCTGCTATAGTATCTACTCGGAGGAAGATACTTTTCTTAATATCATTTTTTTTCTTTCATATTCCACTTCAAGATGACGTTTTATTCAATAAGTACAGTTGGACAAAGTAAATGAATATACTCTCCATACCTTGTATGAAATGTACTGTACACTGTAAATGAGTATACTGTCCATACACTGTATGAACTTTACTGTACATTGTAAATGAATATGCTGTCCATACACTGTATGAACTTTACTGTACATTGTAAATGAATATGCTGTCCAATACACTGTATGAACTTTACTGTACATTGTAAATGAATATGCTGTCCAATACACTGTATCCACAAAATGAATATACTGTCTAGAAATCTATTTTTTTTCAAAAAGGGATTTTAGAGATCTTTTTTCATAATATTAAATTCTGTTTTATGTAGAAAACAAGTGTTACTTACAGAATCAATCATATAGCAAAGATTTTCACAGCTTATAGAATCAATCATATCGTTATTTTCATAAAAATGATTTTCAAGCTTCGTTACAATTAAATATCTCCTAAAAACATTATCTAGAAGCTATTTTTATGGTAAATAGCTTTTAGATCATTCAGTATAGTGATACTTTACATCTGCTACACTATCTACTCGGAGGAAGATACTTTTTTTAATATCAATTTTTTTTCTTTCATATTCCACTTCGAGATGACGTTTTATCCAATAAGTACACTTGGACAAAGTAAAGGAATATACTGTCCATACACTGTAAATGAATATACTGTCCATATACTGTATGAATTGTACATGAATATACTGTCCATACACTGTATGAATTGTACATGAATATACTGTCCATACACTGTATGAACTGTACTGTACACTGTAAAGGAATATACTGTGCAATACACTGTATCCACAAAACGAATATGCTGTCCAATACACTGTTATCCACAAAACGAATATGCTGTCCAATACACTGTTATCCACAAAACGAATATGCTGTCCAATACACTGTTATCCACAAAACGAATATGCTGTCCAATACACTGTATCAACAAAATGAATATATTGTCTAGAAATCAATTTTTTTCAAAAAGGGATTTTAGAGATCTTTTTTCATTATATTAAATCCTATGTACTTTATTAGAAAAAGTGTTGCCTACAAGATCAATCATATCGTTTAAACATCTTCCCAGCTGTATTACAATTAAATACCCCCAAAATACATTAACTAGCAGTTATTTTTCTGATAAATTGTTTTGAGATCATTCAGTATAGTGATACTGTACATTTGCTACACTATCTACTCGGAGGAAGATACTTTTTTTTAATATCAATTTTTTTCCTTTCATATTCCACTTCGAGATGACGTTTTATCCAATAAGTACACTTGGACAAAGTAAATGGTACGAGCGTGCACTTTGTGACCAAAAAATGGAACATATTCTTGGATGAGGGCCAAAGTGTAAGAACTTTTGTCATGGACTTTATATTTTTATCATTTTTTTTAAAACAAAAATAAAATGAAACGAATTTTTCTACCTTCATGGTTTGCATCCAAAATATGTTTTTTTTTATCTCCCTTTCTGCGAAAAAGTTACGGAATGAAAAGAGTACTTTTTTTTTTGTTATTATGATTTTTATTTTTTAAAAAAACGTAGTTTCGAGAAAACTTCCTCTGTTTTTGCTTACAGGTGAATAAAAAAAAATTCAGCAAAATGTTGAGATGCATGCATACATAATTAGTATTCTTTCTTGAATTTAAAAAACTTCCCAAAAAACAACAAAAACAAATAAAAGAATGAATAGATTTTCTACTTTGTAATGCAGTTGATGATATAAACTTCTGTTTTTCAGAGAAAATGTATTTTAATTTTAGATATACAAAAAATGCTTAATCTTTGATCTAATACACCACGGAATATTTTAATTTTAAAAAAATACGATAATATTTTTAAAATTATTTTATTCTATAATTATAAAAATAATATTATACTTTTTTTTATCTTTCCTGAATGTAGGCTGTATAGCTCATTATATATTTATTGATATGTTACTTCTAAATTTAAAAAATATTTATTAGAAAGTACAGCATAATTGCGATATATTTATTCATATGTTTTTTCTACATTTGAAAATATTTATTAGCATGTACAACATAATTGCGATTTATTTATAGATTTTTTTTTCTAATTTTAAAAATATGTATTAGCATGTACAAGATAATTGCGATGAATACGAATATATGTTGTTAAAAAGAAAAAAGAGAAGTAAAAATGAATCAAATGAAGAATTATAATGGATAGAATTAAGCAATTGTAGATTTACTAATATGTTTAAAAATTCGACAAGGTATGCTTTATACCGTGTTATCCAAAAGTAATATACCCATAAATATAAATAATTTTAATAAAACCATACATTTAATAATTTTTAAAGAAAGAAAGCATAAACTTGCATAACAGGGAATACATAACTCATTTCATATTTTCCAGATAGTTCCTCGCGTCCAAACCACACCATTTATTTTAATTCGAATAACGTTCGTAAAAAGAAACATTTTTTTGTCAGAGGAAACGTTTTTCATTGAACAACATTTTAAAACTTTCTCTGACATTAGGATGAGTATTGAGTTTGGGAAAAAATTCACAACAAATTGACCCATCAAGACGAGGATTCGAAATTTAGTGAAATTGGAGGAACAGGTGCTCTAACGAACAGGTGTCGAAGCTGTAGGTCTAAAGAGGAAGAAGACATTCCAATAAACATTTCTTAAAATTTTCTGCAATTTCCCAGAAAATCATTGAGAACATTTTAGAGCAAATTAGTGTTTCGTAAGAAACATGCCAACATATTTTGAAGAAGCTGAGACTTTATGCTTGAAATGTGAAAGATGTGATAAAAAATAAATTGAAAGAAAATGATAACATGAGATTTCATTACTGCGTATGAAGCCAAAATGTGCCACCACTTAAATAAGAAAAGATGTCACATTTTGAGTTTGTATCTGTATTTTATTTGTAGAAATTGAATAAAATTATTTTACAAATACGTATTTTCATTTATCCAAAATCTATTCAATAGATTTTTGATTTTATTAACTCATAGATATATTGACTTTTCAATCATTCTTTATTATACTATTTTAATAATATGTAGTCTACACATTCATTTCATTTGTTTGAAGCATACTTTTTTACAAGATGAGTTCAACATTTTCATTTATTTAATCCTACCGTTTTCTGGCAAGTATAATTATATCATTATAGATTTGTAAAGATACTGAAAAATTTCAGAAAAATAAGATAAAAGATATTGAAAGATTATTTTATAGAGAAAAACATTACCATGTTTTAAATATTGAATAATAATATCAATATTATTCTCCAAATATCAAAATTACTATTCTTTATATATATAATCTAAAGAATGGTAACTGCTGATTAGTTCATATAGATATAGAAATCTATACTTTACACACTAATTTATAATAAACAATGACATTCTTCATCAAGATAAACATCGCAATGTTTTAGGGAATTTTTTTTCTTTTTTAATACAAGAGCCGAAATAATAGTAGGAAATTATATTTTAGATTTACCTTTAAATATTAAAATTAAAATTTGTTAAACTCCACGTCTTACAAATAAACATTACATAATTTATAAATTATACTCTCTTTATAAAATGAAAGTAATTGAATATGTTCTTAATTTTTTAAATATCTTAATAATGTCATTTGTTTCTGTGACGGTCTGGCAGTTTTAAAGGTCAAAGAGCCTTGCACAATTCAAGGAAATTGAATTAACGTTGTGTCTATAGCATTTATGGGTTGCAAAAATAAAATTATTCAGTTCAAACGTTGCAGAAGAACCGAACTCAGGACATGTTTACATCAAGTATGAGCATGTTACACTTGTTAAACTTTTAATGTGGATACTTTTAATGATGTGATAATGTGATAACTTTTAATGTGGATGTGGAACATTGGCCTTTAAGAGATGGTTGAAAAATACATATTCCGAAGACACTATATCATGAGGGTGTATGATTCAAATTATAATGGACCCTATGTTGAATCTTGGCATACCGAAAGGGTATTTCCTTCGTAAATAAACCTTCAATGAGCACAAAGGCAGATTCATAACAATAAAAATTAATTTTATTAAAACAACAAAAACGATTTAAAGTTTAAAAAATAGGTTATTTTAAAATGCAATAAAGAATTCAAATAAAACAATTAACATATTCCCTGATTTATTCAAAATATTTAAAAAAATGAATAAAATGTTAACTTTAAATGTATTTTTTCAGATTTCTTTTATACGTTTTATCTCGTATTGCACTTTTCTAAAATATTTCCAAATCCTATATTTCAATCCTTTCCTTCAAGAAAAGAAATCCATCCAAATGCTTACTTTTGCTTTCTTTCCTCGAAATTTCTCCTACAAGCCCTTGGGACTTTTACTGGGTAGAGAGTCATCATATATAACTAGAATTCTTTGAATACCAAAGATACGTATAACAACACTCCAACAATACAAATATAAATATATGCATATATGTATATATCTATCATCAAAAAATATCACAAGGGCCTTGAGGATGGATAGACAAAAAAGTGGGAAGATAAGCCTGCCTTGTTTTGCTTTGCCTTTTAAATAAGAAATATTTTTATTTAAATAAGTAAAAGCAAAGAATAAAAAAAATCCAGCATTTATTGTGCTAAGATGATAGTTGGTGACAATTCTTTTTCAGCTGCAACGAGGGAAAACAAAAACGTGACATTCATCTGAATTTCTCAAAGATTAAAGAAGATATCACTCAATGCATAACATTTCAAGATAATCAAATATGAAAGCTTGTGCTAAGATGATACTTGGTGACAATTCTTTTTCTGCAACAAGGAAAAAAAAAATTCAAATGTGGCAATCATCTGAATTTTTCGAAGTTTAAAGAAGATATTACTCAGTGTATAACATTTTCAAAAAATCAAATATGAAAGATTTTGATTATAACACATTAATTTTGTATATGTTTATGTGATATGAAGTTATTTAGATGCTTTGAATACTTAAAGAACTTATATATAGCATTACAAATTTTATCTCGCCAAAGCAATGAGCCAAACTAAAAAAGTTCACATAAAATTTCTCTTACCTTTCTAGTACAGCAAACATCATATCCAAAAGGACGCCAAGTACGAGTAGTTAGTCAAGTCAACTATATTTACAACGCTTTCATTTACATATGGTGATATTACACACAAAAATAATAAAAACACAGACACAAAAATAATAAAAACACAGACACAAAAATAATAAAAACACAGACACAAAAACCACAGATAACTACCAACAAGAAAGTTCTAAAATCCACATAGAAAAATTCCTAAACTGAAGCACGGTTACGGTCAATCAAAGAGTTCATGTGGCAAATAAATCAAAAGCTGTTGATAGACAGCAGTTTAGACAACAATGATTACCCAAGAAAAATCAAGTAACTTTTTTTCACCTGTATATTAGTGGGTTCGTGCTTCATTTACACATTTTTTAATGTAGCTGGCTATACAGAGACAATCATCTTTATGCCATAAGCATGGGCAGCTCAACGCTGTTACTCATTTAGCAGTACACGTGAGTAAGTTTATCTTGAAGATATCATACTGATACGAGTAACACTACCCCCACAGCGCTTTCCGATCATATTACACTGGGACCTTCGGTTTAAATTGGATTCCGAACCGCTACAAGCATCCATAACCCCACGGAGATTCGAACCAGAAACCTGTGTCACCGAGCGCCAACCACTCGATCATCAGCCCACTTATACATGTCATAACCATCTCAACGAAGAAGAGAGGAGATGACATTGCTTTCAGAGAGGTTTTGTTTGGTTTGTAGCTCTACGATCATCTTGTGCACACTTTAGGCTAAACAGACCGGTACCTACAATTTAACGTGGATTCCGAACCACTACAAACATCCATGGCACCGCCGGGACTCGAACCCGAAAGCTTTCAGAGAGGAATTAGCTTAGAGAGAGTAGTTTCTATGCATTTGCTTATCGTATGGGAAAACACTCGGAAAACTCACCATTCAAGCCAACCGCCAATGGATGCGCATGCTATTATAATCGTCATCTAGTCCCATCTTTTTGGAAAACAGTAGTAATAACGAAGCTTGAAACAGATTAGACCTTCCTGCACATTAAATGCTTCACGTTATCACTGAACTAGTTCGACCTGCTCAGTTACATAAATGAAAAATTAAAATTTAACTTTAGTGTCATCGTACTAATACACACGAATTTCTCTATTGTATTGACTTCATCGATGTAATTTCGAAATTATTGCAAAATTGTAATTTTGGATTAAAAGAATTGTAATTTTGGAATAAAATTTTAGAAAATGGAGTTCTGTATCTCTAAAATGAAAAAATAGTTTCCCAAATTTTTTCTGTAAAATTAATGAGAAGGTTTTTATGTCCTTAAGACATGAATACTATATAAATGTTCAAGTTTTTGTGATTTCAAATAAATGAAAACAAGTTACTTTAATGAAAAATCATATGGTAGATTTATATTTTCTTTTTAAAATAACTTTGAAACACGAAATTTCATTGTAATTTAACTGTTCTTTGTAAGAGTACCAATATAGACTAGAGTTATTGATTTCAAATACTGAACACTTTGATCCCAAGTTCTTCATCCCAGGAACAGTAGGTTAAACGATTTCCAAAGTGCAACAGGAAAAATTTTTACACTGCATATACAAGAAGGCATTATAATTGAACAAGCATATACAGGGGCAGCCCCTGTGGATCAACAACCTCTTCTTCCAGAAGTTGATTAGCGGCCTGATGGCCAATTGGCTAGTGTTGTGGCCTTTGGTATCACAGGCTCCAGATTCAAATCCTGGTTGTGGAATAGATGTTTGTGAAGGGTTCGGAATCCACATTAAACTGTAGGTTCCAGTCTGTTTAGCCCTAGTATGCACAAGATGACCACAGAGGGACAAACCAAATCAATCCAGAATTTGAAGAGGCCTACGAGTTTATCTGCCTGTAATTGGTACATGCACTGAGACATTTAATTCAATTTTGCTTGTTGGATTTCTAGTCGATCTTGTTCAGTTCATAAATCTAACGTTCTAGCTTTTGGGTGTTTGATGGCGACACTGAGTTGTGTACTTAAAAATAATAAAACGAAATTACAGCTCCTTCCCTCTCTTTACACCCAGCGCAACACAGAGGCATAGCATTTCAAACTATGCCAATGACTTTAAAACTATCTGCATGAACAAAGAATGAACGAAGATGTCTCAAAGGAACTAATTAGCGAATAATTCAAATATCTAATAGTACTAAAATACATAATTATGCATCAAATTATAAGAGTTCCATTGCTTTGCGGCCTAATGGCCAATTGGTTAGCGCTCTGATATTCGGCACCACAGGCTCCAGGTTCGAATCCTGGTGGTGGCATGGATGTTTGTAAGCGGTTCAGAATCCACATTAAACTGTACGCCCCAGTCTGTTTACCCAAGACGACCGTAAAGCGACAAAACAAACCAATCCAGAAGTTGATTAGGCCTACGAGTTTATCTGCCTCTAATTGGCATATATACTGAGACATTTGGTTAAATTTTGCTTGTCGGATTTCAAACCGATCTCGTCTAGATCATAAATCCAACGCTCTACTTTTTGGGTGTTTGATGGTGACACTGAGTTCTGAACTTAAAAATTGTAAAACGAAATTACATCTTCTTCAATCTCTTTATAGCGAGCAATGCATGAAGTAAACTATGACATTTCAAACTATACCAGTGACTTTGAAACTAGACAAAGAACGGACGAAGATGTCTCAAAGGAACTAATTAGCGAATAATTTAAACTCCTAATAATACTCAAATACATAATTATGCATCAAATTATAAGAATTCCTTTGCTCTGCGAATTCGAATGATGGAGTTGACAAGCGATTACGTAATTACGGCGTCAATTCCTGGGAGCCGAGTCCTTTTCGATTCAAGATAGCCTGAACTAATTATATTGAAGCAGTTAAGCCCTAACTAGATTGAACTGCTAAGCAAAGATTTTCCCCTTTAATAACCTGCGTCGAAACGATGCGGATACATTGTAATTTTCGAATGCGGCAGTTGATAGGAAACGACGAAATAATTGCTAGATGGATGCGTTTCGAATTGTCTTTCCTATCTCTGTTGATAGTGCTGAAGAGAATTGTATAGAAATTGATTGAATCGATTTTTCTAGTTCACCAGATAGCCTTAATTGAGGGATGAAATTACTAGCCTTCAAAGGCTTGTTTGCAAATACCCATTAATAAAAAATCTTCAAGAAATTTTTATTTGTATATGATAAATTACTTTTTAGGTTATTTTTTATGGTAATATTATTTTTAGTTTGATATTCCTTTATTTTAGTTAAATTTCCCTGTATCGTACCTTAAATTATTTGATAGTTAACATGCTAAGTTTCTGATTAAGATGGCTTTAATTCGGAGCGATTCTTTTTAAGCTAAATATGGACAATAAGCATGTATATACAGGAAAATTGATATAAAAAAATGCTAACCACACATGTGCAGCGTTCTGGGAATTTCATTATGGCACAACGTTAGGATAAAACACATTAATGACAACAATGATTATCCCTTAAAAACCTAAAGTGGCCAATTATCCTATTTTCATAAGTGTAAATATCTTCTTATTGGGAAAAAAATTGTTCATTGCAATAATTTAAAATAATTATTAATAAGAGGTTTTATTGGTTTTGTCTACAAAAGTTATTGATGGTTCTATTCCCTGAATCTACAAGGGGAATTGGTTTCACAAATACAGGATGTATATACACATTTCCCATTAACAAATATGTATTAAACTATAGTTGGGGTAGAAAGGATTATTTGCAAATACTCATTAATAAAAAATATGTGAGAAATTTTTATTTGTATATGATAAATTACTTTTCAGTTTATTTTTATGGTAATATTATTATTAAATTATTTATTTCGATATTTATTTTTTTAAATTAAATTACCTTGTATTGGAACAATCTGATGGTTAACACGTTAAGTTTCTGATTAAGATGGCCTTAGTCCGGAACAATTGTTTTTAAGCCAAAAATGGACAATAAATATGTATATGTTAGAAAATACATTTAAAAAAAATGATAACCATACATGTGCCGCATTCTATGAATTTCATTCTAAATGACAGTGTCACAGCGTTAAGGTAAAACGCATTAGGGGCAACAATGATTCTCCCTTAGAAACATAAAGTGACCAAGCATCATGTTTTCAAAAGTAGACATTTAGACGAATAAATATCTTTACATTGAACAAAAATTGTTCAATGAAATAATTTAAAATAATTATTAATTATAGGTTTAATCGGTTTTGTCTACAAAAGTTATTGATGGTTTTATACCCTTAATTTTCAAGGAGAACTGGTTTCACATATACAGGTCGGAAATATGCATAATACATAAATATAGATGGAGGATGGACCCATAGGACATAGGATGGACCCATACATAGAATGGATGGACACATTTCATATTAACAAATGTGTATTAAGCTGTAGCTGGGGTAGAAAAGCTTTAACTTTTTAATGCTATATTACTTATTTATATAACTGATGCTATTTTTCGAAATCACTCCTTCTAGTTGAATGTTCTGTTGTATGGCAGTTGATAATGATATCATAAAGTAACTATCCAGAGTTTAATGCCTTATTATAGGCATCCTTAATTTTTTAAACTTTCCCAAAATCTGGATAATTTTGTCTTTTTTATAGTATATTTAACTTGGCTGTCCTTTTCTGAATCATTTTATTTATTGATTATTTCTTAACCTCAGGAATTATTTTAAGACACTACAAATATTTATTACACATCTTCAGATATAATTGGATAATTACGAAATAAAATAGTAAAATAAATAAAATTTGTATAATTATGAATAATTACGAAGCTCTAAGGAAGGAAATCTATGCAAAAAAGACCATGTAAATAGAGCAATTAATGTCTATTTTTTTGTACTAATTAAATTTCCAGTGTATAAAATAAGCTCGCTGGAGAATTAATTCGTTGCAAGTCATTATTAAAGAAAATATTTGAACTTTTTTTACTGAATTTACTAAAGTAAAAATAATTTTCATTTATTATTTAACTCGTCAAGAGTTATACGAATTTATATATAAGGTGCTCGCACACAAAAGATTTAAGAATCTAACGCGAATTAACAGCTTTATGTCCGCCTACACTGAAACATCATTTCGTGAATTCCTTTGATTAATACTTGGAAATTGCACCAAATAGTTTTAAATGGATTTGAATATGATTAATTATAAACTTTACAAAAATTATGATTCTCTTTTAAAATTGAGTTTAACCCTCTTATTTTTTCTAATATTAATAACATACTTAAAGTATTAGACATACAAATTTAATTCTAATGTATTACCATTATTTATAAAAAAGCTATACTACCTAAATTGTATGAATAATTTACAAAGAGTGAAATAATATTAAGTTTTATTTAAAACCAGGTTTGCAGAAATTCTATTCAAAGCATAATATTTGGTCGAAAGCAATATGTTCTACTGCATTAAATGAATTTCTGCTTATTAGATAAATGTACAATTATTTTGATGGTAACTGTAAAATTGGATTTCATGTATATACAATCAATTTAACAGTTACATAGAAAGCATCGTTCTCTTAATATTGATTCGAGATCATTTTAATATTGTGGATCAAACCATTCGCAATTTAAATATCACTATGTTGTGTACGATTTTTAAAGATAATTTACACAAATATCTAATATAACAATAAATTACAAAGGACCGATCTATTAGGCATTTGTTATTAAAGTTTTTTAAAGTCACCACCTTTAACAATCTAATTCATTACATGTATGGTTAGTGTGTATGAGGATTGAATCTACCAGTAATGCCTGTTGCATGGTCTGCTTTCAGAAATGTGATCACAACAATTGTGACGGATTGTGTAAGCATCTCGTTTCGACAGTCAAACTGCCTGGTGGGTTGTTTAGAGGGTTTTTCTCATATGACACGCAAAAGCAGATCAGTTATCCCTCCCGGTTGGCAATGTCTTTAACTTCCTACATCGTTCATTGGTGGGCTGTTAGTAGAATATTTAAATGTCTAACACAAGGGCCATCGATATACAAAACTTTATGAATACTGGCATAAATTAAATTTCTTGGGTTTGCTTAAGCTTTTACTGATATTAGATTTGTAATAAATTAACAATTCAAATATTAATATTTACTATTGTTGTAGACTAAATTATAATGTTATATATATTATAAAAAGTTTGATGAATGAATCACGACTTTTTTGAAAAATAATAAAAACCTAGGTATTTTTAGTATAGTTGTTTAATAACTACAATTGTTTTAGTGGCAAATAATTACACAGCAATTAAATATATTTAAGTGATAGTATATTGATATTTATTTTGAAAATAGCTCCTTTCAAAATATTTTTTCCACCTCATAAATTTTAATGAAGGGAAAATAAGATATATATTATGCATATGCAATAATGTCCTTTACATCAAAATTTAAAGCCTAAAAGCAAAAAATAATAATGATTTTATTCATATTATTGCGTAATTTGCAAAATTTATTCATAACATATATGTTAAAATTATCTTTAGCTCTTTTTACAGTTCAAAGCGTTTATATAGTCAAATAAAATGAAACGTCCCGTATTAGTTAAAGATTTTAAATTTAGTTTCCTCAAATTCTAAATAAATTTTTTATAGGAATCTAGAAAGTTAAACTATGAAATGGAATAAGCTTTCTATTGCATCCAAAAGAGGATTTTAAAAACATATTATCTTTTTTTTTTTTTTTTTGCAGTAATATTTGTATGTCACATTATGCTACAGCTCATATGTATTTTAAATTAACAAGGTAAGCAACATAGGTACTGCCATTGTAATAGTATGCAATGATTCTCATATCTATATTTTTCAAAGTATATATCAATTAAAGAGCTCGCTTTTATTTTTGTAATAATGGAGAAGTGTAAGATAAACATTTTTTGTATCAACCCTAAATTTTAAATGCAAAAATATAATTTATACAATTAATGACACTGTGTTTATAGTTCATTTCTACTTTGAATAGCCTTTATAAAACTAATCTAATATGAAATAATGTTTACTTCAAAATTAAAATAACACACTAAGAATGACAATCATGCAAATATGCATGATATTACAAAGTTAAGGAAAGGAAAATTTCTTCCAAATCTGTCAACCCTTTTTCTTTCATTTGCTGAGAAAATATTTTTCAATTTCTTCTACTCCAATATTCAATCACATTTCAATCACTCAGTTATTTTTCATTAAAAAATATTTTCAACTTGTTGAAGGTGATACATTGAGAAAGCCTGCATTGCTCGGCAAACATTCCAATTTTTTTTTTTTTTTTTCTCTAACATGAGTACTATGCAAGTTCTGAAAATGCAAATAATAATAATAATTATTATTATTAAAAAGTTTTTCGATAGAAATTAAGAGCAGACTTTAAAGTTTACAATATTTTTAACTCCCAAAGAATACTCCATTAATAATAATGTATTGCATACTTCAAGCACTTATCATAATCTACATAAGGACCACATAAAAACACAAATTTACAGCCTCCTAATTCCCCAAGATCTTAAAACGTAGCAACCAATCTTTCCTTCAATGTCCCAGCATTTCCAGTTCCATCTCACCCAGACATTTTTTTTTCAACAGTTACCCTTCAACCTTCCTACTAACTTTGACAATCCAAAGAAACAAAGGTCTTAATTTCCAAACTGGTACGACAAAACCATTCACACCAAAGAACTTGCAAGTACATGGCCTTCTAAAAGAAGCTTGCCCTCTTGCATCTTTTCTAGGCTATTCTTTCCCCACATCTTAAATGAGGCTCTTCGGAAGGGGGACCGATTACAGGCTCAAGATAATGGTTTTAGTAAGGCGTGCATGTGTTGTTGAATGTTATACCCCGTACTCCGAGTCGTGGCTGCTTTCATGCATTATTAACGCGGGGTCTCAGCTTTTAAGAAACATTTTCCCTTCCCTTAAAAGTCTGCGTAAGTGTAACTTCCAGAATACATTAAGGGGGGAATCTGCGAGGCTTGGATTTTAATCGTCTTCGTATACTACATACAGCGCTATGTGGGTGTTTACCAGAAATTTTAAATGCGGAATGAGAGTTGTTCCACTCCCCATGTTAAAGGGTATTATTTTTGTGCTTAATAAAAACTTAATAAATAAACAACATGAATGAATAAAAGATTAGTTGCATCAATTTTTAAAATTAAATCGATATTTCGAAAGATTACGTGAAAGGTGCGTGCATTTTTTGACCTTTGTATACATGAATTGAAATAAAAATTTTCATAAGGTGGTTTTCATCTTGTTTTGAGGAGGAATATCTTAAAAAAAAAGTTTATCTACTGGAGATATTATTTCAAAACATTTATCATTGTGATATTTTTTTTTCTTCTCGAAAAAACTATTGCAAAATGTTTAATGATAATGCTAATGATAATGATAATAATTAATAATAATATAATGATGATAATAATGATAAAAATTAATGATAAACATTTTCTAAAATTTTATTTCGAAGTATGACAACTTAAATATCAAGCTGCTTTCACCAGAGAATCAATAATTAATACAGTCTAAGGAATATTTCTTTCTGCCGTTCGGTGCCATAGGTTTTGTGTTCGAGTTACGGAAGTGTCATGGATAATTGTAGTGGTTTGGAATCCAGTTTAAACTGTTGGTCCCTGTATAATATGACTGTAAAACGTTGGGCTGACAATCCTACCCCGTAACAAGAAAGCATCTTCTGTCTCAAAATCTGCCAGCAGGCAGATCTGTCCGTCTTGGTCCACCATCGGGCTGTTGCCCAATGGAGAAGAAGAAGAAGAAGAAGGAATTCATATTTCTAATGAGCAAAGTTTATTAATTTCGATGCAAGAGATCCTTGAATTTATATTTAAAACATACTAAATTTTAAACCATGGAAAATCCAGCTTGCTTACTGCTTCATTGCCTTCAAATTTATAAAAGACATTCGATATACCCACTTTCAACTAACACATAGAATTCCACAATTCTTCAAATATTTGTCACTAAGTCAAAGAATTGCTCGGATTTACTATGAATAACTAAAACTTTTGTTATTGAAAATTATCAATTCCTATATTTGCATTCTAAATTAGAAAATATATTGCTATCCCTTACAAAAGTGTAATCTATGTTTCTCCGGCTGTCTATATTATAAACAAGTAGTAAGAGCGAAAATTCATAAAACACTTGGTAAAATTATGTAGAAGCCTAGATTATACAGAAAACAGTTCTTTATATAGAATAGACGTCTAAAGGCTTGACTGGATTGAATGTATTAGTAAGGAGTTTCCTTTATATTGATTAGTAAGCATTTGAATATCCTAGAACGCTTGAACTCTCAAATCATTTAATTTGAAATACATTGCGTCAATGTTGATTACCATCGAATCTACTTTTCATACCTTTTACATTGATCTTAACTCCTCACTTTATTTTTATTGTTGAACATCGGTGATGATGAGATGTACTGCCTCACATTTGCATGCCATATCGGAGAAAATTAGGAAAATTAGCACCAGGCAGTAAGGAAGTTTTCACAGATATTGTCACAAATGCCATCGAGTTTCATCGTTTCTGAAAGCAATGACTGAAACAATGCAGCCAGCGGATTCGAAAGGGTAAATACAACACTATTATCGCAAATAAAATGAAGACAAAAATGTGACTTAATTTAATTTTTATGACTTATAATTAAATTATAAGTCCTAAAAATAATTAATTTAAAATTTATCTTTAAGATTTTTTTCATTTATATAAAATAGTATAGCCATTTCATAATTTGACATGTTCATTATTAAAACGACTCGTTATTAAGACATTTTTAATCCACTTTTATATAAAAAGAACTCCTTAAATTAATTTTCTTAAAGAACTACTTATTATTTTATCGGTATCTTTTAACAGAAATTTAGCGCTATCAAATAAATTCAATTAACAAAGCACAACAATAGTAATCGGACATAAATTTCGTGGTAAATAATTGTATTACATTCTCTTTACGGGGGAGGTTTATCTCTAGAATGTAAATTGGGGTAAATAATAAGATTTTGCTTTTCAATTTAAATGCAAATTGTTTAACCTCAAGGGAGTTGCTCAGCTATCAGTGTTTATCCTATCCATGCAATCCCTCCAATAGGTTTTTAAATGTATGTATTATGTTAAAGAGATAATCATTGTTAGCTTCTTTTTTTTAAATATTCATGTATAGAGAAAATAATTACCTGCCTGCAAAATATGATTTTGCTTCTCAAAGCATTGCTGGGTCAGAATGTGACACATTAATGACTTTTTATTTCTTAAACAGAAGTTAAAAAGGAATAAATACACGCAAAATAGATAAAAAACGTAAAAAAAAAAAAATATTACTATTATTTTTTTATGTTGATTGATTAATTATTAATGAATATGTTGATTAATCATTAATTATAGTTGAAAATTCCAAAGTCTTATGATTTTAGGATAAAGTAAGATTGATTTTCTTAAGTTATAGATTGATTTCTGATATAAGATAAAATGAATTATTTCATTTCTGAGGAAGCTATTCATTTTACAAATAATAAAGTGTTACAAAAATATTTTAAAGGAAAAATCCAATTTAATTAAATTCATTTATAATTTTTTTGTTAATATTATAGGTGAAATAAATATTTATAGTGATCTTGTTTCTTAATACGTATATACTTCGAAATTTGTACAATTTGTAAAATTGACAAATGGTTAAACGTATCACAAACAAATAGATTTTATTATTTTTAATGAATTTATGATAATCCAAACAATTTGTGATAATATCTTATAAGAAAATGTATGCAAACTCCGTGTGAAACATTAATAACATGATAAAGACCATTGTTATTGTATTTGATTGTAACAAAATTCGCTAAAATTACTTTGAATAACAACTTACTTAATCTTTAAAGCGCAAATAAAGCAGTATCTTGTTGCATAAACCTTACATTCTATAAAAAATACTTTGTTTTCTAATGTTGAGCATATGAAAACAAATGTTTTCTAATGTCGAGCATATGACAAACTATCAATAAACAAACTATCAAACTATCAAAACTGATAAGACAGATATAACAGGTTCAGCATATCCCAGCTGGTACTACAGGTAGTTTGCTACACAATATTTATTGTAACAATATCGAAAGTTTAAACCCAAGGTGTTTCATTCAGAAACTTGCACTAACCTCCATTTATTCTGAAACTAATTGAAGAGACTTGCAAGCTATAGGTCTGTCGCGTACCAGTCCTGGCATTTAGAAGGGAATATTTGTTCTGCAAGCATGCATGTCAAGTTATTGATTTTCCAAGCCCTTTATTGGAATTCAACAATTTGATTTGGATTTTAAATTAGTTTCTTTTTTTATGGAGGTTTTAATGTCAGGCACTTAGAATTTTTGTATTGGGATATTATGATGGTTGTACTATATATATATACATACACACACATACGCACATATATATATGCATATATATAGGATAATGGTTGATTATCAGACTCTTTGAGTTGATTCGAAATAAATTTACGAAACTCTACGTATATTTTTTGTTTTACGAAAAACATTTTTTTTATTTAATCGGAGAAACTTTAAAATGTCGCTGTCCCAAACTTCCAACTATGATCGATAGCCTCTACTTCATCGAAAAGCAATAAGGCATTCATGCTGTGAATAAAGAAGTTGACGCTACAGTTGAACAATGCCTTATGGTGCCTTATAACGATATCGATGCAAACTGCGTGGGTTGCATCGATAAGATGACAATTTAGATGTTAAAGAAGTAAATGACAGAATTTGAATGAGATTGGTGCGAGGCAAGCGCCTCTCTAAATTTGTCCGCATGAAAATACCAATAAACCAACCATCTACCTGACAGTTTGTTTTCAACTTTTTATCAACTTCACATCTCAGCTTCTACGTCCTGTTTGGACAAGAAATTCTTTTCTTTTTATCGTTTATTTTACTCGCCTTTTTTTACGCTGTTCTTCCGTTTTCCGGGCTTACAGTTAATGTCTAATCGATTCGGTAGTATGTTAAGGTAGGTGCTGGATCTATAAAGACACTGTTTGCAGATGTCGGATTGTAAAAAAATAGTAATTTCGATTTTTTTTTTTTTTTTTTTTAGAATTTGCTTTATTTTTGGCAACTAGAACATAAGGTAAATTTGAGTTTCGATTACAAAAATCGAAAAATGCAAAGTAATTTTTTATTTTTAGTTCAGTTTTTAGGAATTTATTAAATATTCACTTTTTTCTCATTTAGCACCTTGCAAATATTTTCTTCTCATTTTCAAATTGAAATTATTTTTTATTTTTGGAAAATGAAAATTTTTATGTTTGCTTTTAGAATTTCACAATAATTTGAAAGAACTATTTAAACAGTTTGAAAGTTTTAAACTTATGATTTATTTTCATCATAATTGGAATGTAATAAAATGAAACGTTGTTAATAATAGAAGGAAATTATTAACATCTATCACATATAAATAGAAATCACTTGTAATCTAAAAAATTGTTGATACTAAATGAGAGTATCTAAGTTTAAATTTGATTTTATGATTAAAAATTTATATTCTTGAATAATTGTTCATTGTATTAATTTTGACTACTAGTGTTATAGCATGTTACATATTATTTTCATTCAAAATAGAAGTATTTATTTTCTTCAATCAATGTACAATTCACAACATATCGTTTAATCATTCAGTTAATCATATATATATATGATTAACTGCTGCGATATATATATATATATATATATATATATATATATATACAGATAATAGAAATAGCATTCCCAGCTCGAAATAATATATTTCCAGTTTTAAAATTTTGAAATTCATAATTATTTACTTTAAATATTATATTAAGATTTTAATACAGATTTCAGACATCAACTAATTATTTTCTTGTAATATTAAATTTCTGTATAACAATGAATATGCATGAGGATATTAGAAAAATAATATTTTTAAATTACATTGCAAACATGTAAAGAAGAATGTTTCACTTTAATCTGCAATCAGCTACAATTAAATTGCTATTTCTTCATTTTACCCAATAAAAACGTAATGAAAAATAATGAAATCCATCGAAAAACTAAATATATTTCTTAAATTTTTCCATAAATATGCTTAGTCTTTAATTCCTGAGCACATTGAGAAAATTAAATATAAAGTTTTCTGCTTAGTGCACCATTTAAAAGTTTTACGTGTTTTAAGGTTTTAATCAATAAGAAGAATTAATATAATCAATTTCTCTTAAGATAAATTAAGTTATTTAGTTACTTTAGAAAGTAAAACATCTGTTTTAACACTAATCATACAATACACTCTATTGTAAAGCGATTCAAAAACCGATCCCAAGTAAATTACCTTTTAATGCTTTTCGTAATGGCAGGTACTTGAGGCAGAGAAACACAATCAGTAACTGATGTTTTAGCATTTACTGTGTTAAGTAACAGTGAGATTATTAGCATAATGTTTTCATTTACTGCCGCCTTAGTGGAAATTAAGAAGAAAATCCGTTACGAACGTAACGTGTTTCTGGAAGATTTAATAGAAACAAAAAGCATTGTTTTATGGCTTTAGCAATTGATTCTCTCCTTCTTAAACGTAAAAGGATTTCGGAAAAGCTTCGAAAAAACATAATGATTTGCTGTTTTACCGTTAATCTTTTTAGGCATCCAAACTTAATGCTTTTAGATTCAGTCGGAAAAATTAGAAGTAGAAAAATTGCAGTCTGTAATTCTTGTTGGTGTCTTAATTTTTATCACCGTGTTTTTTTTTTTCTTTTTAAGCTAAGGAATCTATTTGAAAAATCTTGTTTAATATGTGTTTTCTTTTTCTTGTCTTAATTGTATTTGTATTTTTTAATCTTTATTTCAAGCATTGTGGAAAACATATTGCTGTTTCTTTTTTTGTTATTTATGCTCAAAGGGACTTGTCTTAAAAATAATGTGTTTTCTTTTAAGAATGAAGCCATTTTCTTTGTTATTTCTAACAATTAATATAAATTTTAAGCTGTGACAAATATATAATTGCATTCATTTTTTTTTTTGCTTGTTGTTTTCTTCTCAAAATAAAATAATTATTTCTCATTTCTTGTTTTCTGTTCTGCTATTTTTCAATTCCTACTATTAGTTCACACTGCCCCTATATATATCTTGTTCAAATTTTCAATCGTTACAAAAATACTTTTTATTCATCCACTCAAGTTCAAATACATTTTTTGAAACTTTTAGTGGATGACACTTGATGATAATATAGTCTTTTCAAATATTAATTCATTAATTAAGTTTAATTAATTAATTTTAGTTTTTTTTTAGATTTGATTTGCATGTATCTACCAATAGATCTCGCTAGATGTAAGAGAAAAATTTCAACTTGAAATGAAAACCTTTCTTTTTCTTCTTGAATTCCTACTATTAGTTCACACTCTCCCTATATATATTTATGTAACAAATTTTCAATCGTTAATAAAATACTTTTTATTCATCCACTCAAGTTAAAAAAATGACTGAAAATTATTTATAAAGAACTTTCTGCAATATAGTGAAAAAAAAGTAGGAATTCACTTATTTTTTTTTTATATTACTTGTTTGATGCAAAACACAATTCACAAACTGTAAATATTTATATAGTGTAACAATATTATATTTAATGTACACATAATTGAGTAAATTTATATATTCTTTACATTATTTTTTTCATATGTCTGGCATTTTCTTATAAAGTTTTAATAAATATTACTATAAATAAATAATTATATGTTACAATATATTAACGTTAATCAATATAAATTTTACACTAGATAAAGAAATCGTGTAATGAAAAAAATGGGGTAAACTTTAATTTTTAGTTTTTAAAAAAGATACAAATAAAATGTTTAGGTTATATTTTAATTTTATTAAATTCTGTTGTTTCAAAAAATGATTTTATATGTATTTTGATATGTACTTATTTATTTTACGAGGAAATAGTAGTATTAATAAATTTAAAACAAAAAAAAGTTGTTTTAAGAAACACTGTAAATATTTTTGTGCTTAAAATAAAGTTTTACTTTTAAAACTTAATTAATTTTTAAGAAAATTTATGTTGTTTACTTTATTTTAAATATTCATGAAATCTTGATAGTATAATGAAAAGAAAAATAAATATCAGAATTGATATGAAAAAAAATTGTGAAAATAAATACAATAATGATAACGGAATATTTCTGTATTGCAATAAATTTTTATTAGCAAATAATTTATATTAGTTATAAAAAGAATCTATTAAAAAAAAAATTGTTTAAATAGTATTTGCTGCACAAAAAATAGCGATAATATTTTATTTTTTTGAGGGCATAAAATTACAAATATTTTATAAATTTTCCTTCAGTTAGTTTAACGTAAATTAATTTTATAACCAATTTAATCTTTATAAAATTTTTTTGATTGCTATTAGTGTAAATGTAAAAGTAAAGATAATTTTTTAGAGTGTTTTTCATTCAGATAGAAAAATATTTTATAATTTATTATAGTTAATATTTTAACCTCATTTATATTTTATAAAATAGTAAATATTATAAAGTATTTATTCCGTTATACCATTTTAAAATAAATAATTAATGTATGGTTAGATATACTTTTTTACGTAAAAATTAATGTACTAAATATTTTAAAATACTAAAGTAGTTAAGTGAATAAATCAAATGCCATTTTTTCTACACAATTATGTATATTAATATTTAAAACACATTTAATATTAAAGAAAAACGATAAAAATATTTGCCCTTTAAAAATATGAAATATTAATATCTCTTTTATGTGCATATTATACTAATTTATTCAATGCTTCATAAATAATAGCACGAACCATAATTTTTTGCAACGATATTGAAATGACTAAATTAGTCCGCTTTTGCTCTTTATTCTTTGCCTACTCCTGTTTAGAAAACACTCTCTATTGTTATATGATAAGTGACGTCATTTATGAGATTTGAAATGTTCACGCGAATGGTGAGATTTTTTGTTTAGTCTTGATTGATTTAAGTATTTCGTGACTTCGTGAATTAAGTAGCAAAATGCAAGAGTTCTTAATAAAGCACTCACGTGCAAAAACTACTACAAGTTAATTGTTTTATTTTAATCAAAATTGAGGAATATTTTTGTGCATTGTTACACAACTTTCTTATTTGAGAATGCATTAGTGCATGTTGTTTGGTAAGTAAGCAGTAACTTAAATCTAAAAATGTATAAATGGAACCTCGTGTTTATATTTAAATACAATGCAATTAAATGGACATCATTATGCAATGTTTTAAAGCATAAAATTTTAAATTTAGTTATTGTGCATTTAATTGTTTTTAGCATTTTACAAATCACGAAAGACTTTATAACTTATTTATTTTCTGTTATTATTAGCAAAACTAAAATAGATGGGAAAACGATTTATAATGATAAAAAGCTTTTATAATAATTAAATAAGACTTTAAAAAGAGACTGTAATATTAATAGTATATCTTAAAAGTAAAACTGCAAAAAATGCATCTATTGTTAAAGTAACTATACATTTCAAATATATGTGGAAATATTGAACTGAATTCAACATATACAATTTTATTACAATAACTGATAATTAATTTTCGAAAAATTCGTTACCAAAATGAAAACAATTACATCCTTAGAAAAGTTTATTGATGCATGAATTGTTGTTTATAAATTATATATTGCAATATTAATTTATTTAATAAATTATTTATTCATGACCAATGTCGTAATAAAAGATTACATGTTTTAAAATTTATTGATTGAAAATTATTTTATTATTTAATATAATCATATGATACTTATTTGTTATTGTTAATCGAAAACAGAGCAAACTATTTTGATTGTCATTAGAGTAAATGTATAAATAAAGACCTTTTTTGATATTGTTATTCATTTAGATAGGAAAAATAATTTAAGAATGGAGAACATTTTAAAGTATTTATTCCGTTATAACCACATTAAAATAAATAATTAATTTGCAGTTAGATATACTTTTTTACGTAAAAATTAATGTACTAAATATTTTAAAATACTACAGTAGTTAAGTTAAGTGAATAAATCAAATGCCATTTTTTCTGCACTATTATGTATATTAATATTTAAACCACATTTAATATTAAAGAAACACGATAAAAATAGTTGCCCTTTAAAAATATGAAATATTAATATTTCTTTTATGTGCATATTATACTAATTTATTCAATGGCTTTATAAATAATAGCACGGAACCATAATTTTTTACAACGATATTGAAATGACTAAATTAGTCCGCTTGTGCTCTTTATTCTTTGTCTGCTCTTGTTTTAGAAAACACTCTCTATTGTTATATGATAAGTGACGTCATTTATGAGATTTGAAATGTTCACGCGAATGGTGAGATTTTTTTGTTTAAGTCGTGATTGATTTCAATATTTCGTGACTTACTGAATTAAGTAGCAAAATACAAGTTCTTAATAAAGCACTCACGCTCAAAAACCACTATAAGTTAATTGTTTTATTTTAATCAAAACTGAGGAATATTTTTGTGCATTGTTACACAAATTTCTGATTTGTGAATGCAGTACAGAATGTTTGGCAAGTAAGCGGTAGCTTAAATCTAAAAATGTATAAATGGAACCTCGTGTTTATATTTAAATACAATGTAATTAAATGGACATCATTATGCAATGTTTTAAAGCATAAAATATAAATTTTAGTTTATGTGCATTTAGTTTTTTTTTGTTAGCAATCCATTTTACAAATCACGAAAGAGTTTTATAACTTATTTGTTTTCTGTTATTATTAGCAAAACTAAAGTAGATGGAAAAACGATTTATAATCTCAAAAAGCTTTTATTATAATTAAATAAGTCATATTTGAAAAGTGACTAAAATATTAATAGTATATCTTAAAAGTAAAATTGCAAAAATTTTATCTATTGTTAAATTTAACTATACCTTTCAAATATCTGTCATATGCTGAACTATTGAAGTGAATTCCATCTACAGAATTTTATTACAATTATTAGTAATTAATTTTCGAAAACCTCATTACCAAATTGAAAACATTTACTTTCTTATAAAAGCATATTGAAACATGCAGCGTTGTTTATAAATTATATATTGTATAATTAATTTATTTAATAAATTATTTATCCGTAACCAGGTTCGTTACAAAAAAAGTTACATTGTTTAAGATTTATACATTGCGAATTATTTTATTATTATTTAATATTATTATATTATGTTTAATTTGCCATAGTTAATCGAAAACAATGCAATTAAAATTGTTTTAATATATAATTTATTTCTTGAAAGGCTGAATATTTTGATATATTAAATTGAATTTTACTTTTTTAGAATTTTTTATACTTATCTTTTTTCGAGCAAATAATTTAAATCATTAAAACAATATTATATATAGGCATGTATTCTTTCGAAATAATTTTAAAAATAGACTACGCTATTTTACCATATATTATACTATAATAGGAATTTAATACTATCCATTATTGTTTATATATTATAAGAAATAAAAATATGATTAATATTGTAACCAAAATGAAATGCGTCTTTATAATTTATTTATTTTCTGTTATAGTTAGCATAATTACAATTGATGAAAAAATTATTTATTACCTTAAAAAGCTTTTATAATTATTAAATAAAACATATTTAAAAAGCGACTGAAATATTAATAACGTATCTAAAAAATAAAATAGCACAAAATAGAATTTATATTTAAATTTAACTGCACATTTAAAACATTTACCATGTATTGGAAGATTGAAGTAAATTTAATGTGCACAAATTTAATATAGCTTTATTAATCTCTATTTAATAAATATTTTTATATAAATTCTGTAATTTGTCTGAAATATTCATTCACTTTCCTTAAAGATTTAGGTGTGTAGTTTCGCAAATATTGATTATCTATTTAAAAGGAAATTATTCGTTGTGTCAACAAGACATTTAAGCTATAGTTACTTTTATATGAATTTGCATTTCCATGTTTTACCAGGAAGGTTGAAATGCCATTAAATATAACAACATAACCAAGTAAAATACACTATAATTATGAAACACCATATCTATGGCCCATGCTTCGTTGACTCAATGTGCTAAGATCAACATAAAATTAGAATGAGATTCAGCACAAATTTGACAATTTAAAGGACAATTCACGACTTTGTATTTAAAATGTAATGTTCATTCCTTAGCCAAGTAAATTAACCTAGTTGCCTCAAATGGCCGATTTTGTGAATCTTAACTGTCTTGAAGTCTGCTTAGTAATCTACTCTAACCCTAAAATGAAACGTGGGTTAAAACTCCTGTTATCTGAAAACCCCATTAGCTGGGATAAGGAGGACGTTTTTAAAATACGTTGCTTTTCAGTGGGTACATTTTTAAGGCCGGAAAGGAATTTGTTTACAAAAACCCTCAAAGTGTTTATGCACCTTAATTGCAGCCTCATCCATTCTGCATACAAGCTAATGTGGCCATTCAAAGAATGTTTGGTAAACGGAGGCTGGATTCATCTGAATTTTTTTTTAAATGCGAGCTTTCGTGTTTGGTGAAAAGACCATCTGATGTCGGTTCCAAGCTATTATTGTAACAAGAGTTATCCGTTGAAAAACACAAGAAAGATGGTTCGGTGTATAATTAATTAGGGTTCCGTGTTTGAAATGCTTAGTGTCTTTATGTTCTTTGGTGTTTTCTTTTTAAAAATGGAGCCATGCTTCTGTTTTTTTCAGTGCGTTTTGTTTTACAATGCCGAAACGCGAGATAATTATCTTTATTACTTAGTGAAAAATAATAACAAACAATTCTCTTTTTCATATAATAATGCACAGGATCTTTTCATTGTTATTGTCACTAGTATACAAAATTAAGAGGAATAAGCATAAAATATTTTTTTGTATTATGTTAGACAATTAATCCTGGAAAAATAAAAGATGGTGATTAAGAAATGATAGTGCATGTGAGAATGCTTTACAAAATGTACTAACTCGGTGTTTATTATGAAATTTCCCAATGAAGTATACGTATAGATTTATTGAATAAAAATAATACTACAAAAGAGTTTACAGAAATATATACCATTTAAAAGTTTTAAAAAATCTTAAAAATTAAAATATTAAAAGTTTTTTTCTTAACAAAATTGTATATATTTTGCTTATCAAAACTTTAGTTTCATCGTCATTAACATGCATAATATTTAAATTAATTTGCTGAAATAGAAATTAGTATTTTGTTAAA
>BPLQ01005733.1:0-109325 GCA_021605075.1 Caerostris darwini | reverse complement strand
CATAAATGCATTAAATGCTCAAATTAAGACGCACCACATTCGTATATAGAAACGTATCAGAAATACAGAAAAGTATCAGATATCTTGTATTATCGAGAATCAGATAAGCCTCATGGTATTAAAATGACTAATGTCGTTTTTTCCAACCGAACGAAATATTCTAAAAATGTCTAATAAAAAAATGATGCATCCAAATGATATTGTATGACTGTAATAAAAAATACGAGCACCTTTGAATCCAACATGCAAACATTTCAATTTCTACAGCCAATGAACAAGTAACTGGAGTTCCAGAGTAATGCAATCGATTGTGCAGATGATTTGTAAAACAGATGAAATTCCAATTCTATTCCAATAATTTCATTACGTCTATCCCCTTTTAATCTATCAATATCTCATATATGGCTCTATGCACAATATTATAATACATTACCATTTGACAGAGGATATGCCATTGGACTAAAGGGATAAGATAAAGAAATCAAAGACTGTTTGATATTTAGCTCAGAGCCATAAAACCATTCGACTATGCTAGCAGAAAGAATTTAGCCATGACAAATTGCAACGTTTTTTGGTCTCGCTATTTGAATAACAAGTATCAGACGAAACAACTGAGTAAGGAAACGCTTTAAAAGTATCAGAAATCCCGAAAAAGATTAGAATATGACATATATATAAACTCCCAGGAAAACTACCAGTAAAACTCCCCTATAAAACTCCCATGAAACTCCCAGGCAAATAATACCTAATTCAACCCCAAAAGGCTCCAAAAAGATCAAACAGATACTTTGGTAAAGAACCTACTTCAATTCTGCAAGAGGTTAAATTGTAGGTTTACGAACTGCAGATCTATATCACCACCGTGTCGCTACCGAAATCCATGTTAATATGTCCACTGCACACAGAATATTAACCATGTGAATCGTCGAGAAAGACCAGTTCAGCACAGACATACAACAAAACACACGAATCAACGCGTCCGAAGAGAAGCGGTGGCGTCCCCTCAATCAACTACTCTCAACATTCTGAGGGATGTTCAGGGAACTTTGACACTCAAATACCTGAGAGAACAGTTTCACGACGAACATGGAAAATGCTGAAAGTGGCTTACACATAAGCTGCTCTTTGTGAGGATTGTCATTGAAGCCAACAACGCCACGACGTGAAAGATTGTAATGATATCATGAACAAGCCACTTGGATGACTAAATGGTACAAGTCTCGGTTCTGTTTGTCTAATAATAGTTTGTGTGTGAGAGTCTGGAGGCGACGGAGCCAGCCCAACCACTACTGTTGAACCACTCGTCAACGTGGCATAAAGATATAGAGTGGCATCAAACACGATAGCAAGTCTCCCTTGGTGTTCCTCAGAGACACGTGGATCTCATGACGATATGTTTTGAAGTGCTGCAGCTGATTGTGTTACTTTACATTCAGCGGTTGCAAAATTGTATTTTCCAGCGGTAAAATGCGAGACCGCACACAATATTCATCATCAGACAAGCTTTGCAGCATATCCAGTTGCCAATGTCTCCTGGTCTCTCACTGAATGAACATATCTGATACGTGATTGGCCGTCGTTTGTATAACTAACGGCTAATTGCGAGAAATCAAATTTTTGGAAAAGTGGAAGATGATTGGCTAGTGAAGGGATACTAGATGAATAACATACATAATAAATCATAATCTCTATGGATACGGATGGCATAATGAATCATAATCTCTATGTATACAGATGGCATAATGAATCATAATCTTTATGCATACGATGGCGTAATAAACCATAATCTTTGTATATACGAATGGTATAATGAATCATAATCTTTATGTATACAGATGGCATAATGAATCATAATCTTTATGCTTACGGATGGCATAATGAATCATAATATCTATGTATACAGATGACTTAATGAATCATAATCTTTATGCATACGGATGGCATAATTAATCATAATCTCTATGTATACAGGTGGCATAAAGAATCATAATCTTTATGCATACGGATGGCGTAATAAACCCTAATCTTTGTATATACGAATGGTATAATGAATCATAATCTTTATGTATACAGATGGCGTAATGAATCATAATTTTTATGTATACAGATAATATAATGAATTTTAATCTCTGTGTGTACAGATGACATAATGGATCATAATCTTTATGTAAATATTTTTAGAAAGCGATGCAAAATTATATGTGTATTGAAAACAACTTCGTTTTTTACCGATCATAAGCACAAGGACTTTAAATGTTCGTCTCTAGTGTCTGTATAATTCTGCACAAATTCTGAAAACACCACCTCAGTCACCGGATTTAAATCCATTATATAACCAAACAATAATGTTTAAAAAAATGAAGAACATTGACCCAGAAATTATTAAAAAACTAGTAAATTCTATGTCTAAACATTTAAAAGCTATTATGAATGCTACTGGATATCCTATAAAATACTAATTGACACAAATACTGAATCGTTTATTAATATGTAGAAATTGTAAGAATTGGAATGTGTAAATTGTCGTATTGTAAGTATACGAAGAATTTTGTGTGGTAACTTGTTTGTTACAGTTTGATTATTGATTTTTTTTTAATTTTTACTATGTTCTTAAAATATTTAATGCAGTTAAAAAAAAGTTATAGATATTATAAAAAAAATTTTCAAGCATAATCGTTAATTTTTAGTAATGGATGGAACATTATTTCATTGAAATTCATAAGTGCACTAACACTTTTGGGATATGCATTTGCATATACTTCCTAGTTAGTCCTTAAAAAAATTGCATGTGTTTATATGTATTTTCTTATCATAAAACAAAACACATTTGAATTTAATTTTATCAGATTGTTATTGGAATTTTTATATATACAAAATCTTTAAAAAAAGAACTAAAAAGCAATAATTATTCTATTAATCCATAAATAATATTAAATTTTAAAATATTATCAAAAATATCTAATAAAAATCTATAATGCATTAACATAAAAATTCCTAAAATAATATTTTTTTTAGATACATAAGAAACATTAATCACTTTGGTATCAATTATTGCTGTTCATACTCTTTGTAAAATGAAACTATTTTTAACTTTAAAATTGCTATAATTCACTAAATACTTGTAACTGATTACCATAAATAAAACATTTATTTTCGCTTAAATCCATACCTCAATGCCTTTCATAACGTTGTGAACATATCATTTGAAAAATGTACATTCGAAAAACATCTAAAAAGTTCCCCAAAATGCAATTGATAACGGAGTGCATTCTATTACAGAATATTTTTATACTGTAAACGTACACAAATCATGGATCATTTTATTGAATAAAAATGCAAATATATCGTGCTTTAGCAAACGATTCCTAATATGAATAATCATTTTAAGCAATTTCTCATTTTCGAAAAAAAGTTTCTCTTCGAATATTTTTTTTTCTTCCCCATTCTTATTGGAAAAGCAATTTTCGATTTAAAATTGCTCATGAGAAGAGAAGAATAAACGTACACACAGGGCTTCTAAAATGACGAAAGAAGAATCTTTCTTCAATAAAGAATTCGAAACATAAAATTCTATTTTTCCAAATCTCTATGGTGGAGAAGCAATAAATGTAAGGTTTATCTTAATTAAGTTTTTCTCTTTCTTTGTATCTTTCATCCGTTTTCTATTATAGAGATAAAAGTAGTTACAAAAACTTTGCTCTGGGAGTTTTAAAGAAAAGGCTTATGGGAAAAAAAACCAGAGTTTCATCTTTTAATTCCTTCTCCATCTAATATTTGTACTTACAAAATTTAAGGTTTGAAATCTTCGCCAAATAGAATAAGGATTGATAAAAGGGAAAAAAATAATTTTTAATGATATTTCCAAGAATATTAAAATGATATTTTTTGAAAGAAAATGTCATATTAGTAAATTTGACAACCGAATTTCTTTAAGAATTAATTTTTATTAAAATATAAAACTAAGTAGATTTTTTATTAAAAATCTTTAAAATAAAGTACTTAGATGTATCTTTTGTGAGGATTATTTTTGTAAGATTTATTTTTTCCAATTAAACTAAATTTACTATTATTAATAAAATTTTTAAAAAGTTACAAAGGTTGCCAATTCAATTTCTAAAATGGCTTTTTTTATTAAAAATAAACCTTAAAAGAAATTACTTTACGTTTTTGTGAGAATTATTTTTGTAAGATTTAATTTTTTTATACAAAATCTTTGAAAAATATAAAAAGTAATAATTATTCTATTAATCCATAAATAATAAATGTATTATCCTATCATTAAACACAACACATTTTAATTTAATTTTATATGATTTTTACTGGAATTTTTCTATATAAAATCTTTGAAAAAAATAAAAAGTGATTATTATTCTATTAGTCCATAAATAATATTAAATTTAAAAGTATTATTAAAAATTATCTAATAAAAATCCATAATGCATTACCATAAAAATCTTAAAATAATATTTTTTAAGATATATACGAAAAAATAATCATTCTGGTATCAATTATTGCTTTTCATAACTCTTTGTAAAATAAAACTATTTTTCACTTAAAAATTGCTTTAATTCACTAAATACTTATAACAAATTACCATAAATAAAACATCTATTTTCGCTTAACTCCAAACCTCAATGCCTTTCATAACGTTGTAAACATATGATTTGAAAAATGTACATTCGAAAAACATCTAAAAAGTTCCACAAAAAGCAATTGATAATGGAGTGCATTCTATTACAGAATATTTTTATACTGTAAACGTACACAAATCATAGATCATTTTATTGAATAAAAATGCAAATATATCGTGCTTTAACAAACGATTCCTAATATGAATAATCATTTTAAACAATTTCTCATTTTCGAAAAAAAATATTTCTCTTCGAATATTTTTTTTTCTTCCCCATTCTTATTGGAAAAGCAATTTTCGATTTAAAATTGCTCATAAGAAGAGAAGAATAAACGTACACACAGAGCTTCTAAAATGATGAAAGAAGAATCTTTCTTCAATAAAGAATTCGAAACATAAAATTCTATTTTTCCAAATCTCTATGGTTGAGAAGCAATAAATTTACGGTTATCTTAATTAAGTTTTTTCTCTTTCTTTGTATCTTTCATCCGTTTTCTATTATAGAGATAAAAGTAGTTACAAAAACTTTGCTCTGGGAGTTTTAAAGAAAAGGCTTATGGGAAAAAAAACCAGAGTTTCATCTTTTAATTCCTTCTCCATCTAGCATTTGTACTTACAAAATTTAAGGTTTGAAATCTTCACCAAATAGAATAAGGATTGATAAAATTAAAAAAAAGTACATTTTATTGATGTTTCTAAGAATATCCAAATGATATTTTTTGATAGTAAATGTCATATTAGTAAATTTGACTACCAAATTCCTTTGAGGAATAATTTTTATTAAAATATAAAAAATAAATTGAGTTTTTATTTAAAATCTTTAAAATAAAGTACTTAGATGTATTTTTTAAAAGATTAATTTTTGTAAGATTTATTTTTATTCCAATTAAACTAAATTTACTATTATTACTAAAAATTTTAAATTACTAAAAATTTTAAATTTAAAATTTAGTTACTAATGTTACTAATTCAATTTCTAAAATGCCTTTTTTTATTAAAAATAAACCTTAAAAGAAATTACTTTATGTTTTTGTGAGAATGATTTTTGTAAGATTTAATTTTTTTATATAAAATCTTTGAAAAATATAAAAAGTAATAATTATTCTATTAATCCATCAATAATAAATGTACTATAAATGTATTATCCTATCATAAAACACAACACATTTGAGTTTATTTTATAGGATTTTTTTTGGGGGAATTTTTATTTATAAAATCTTTAAAAAAGGTATAAAAAGCAATAATTATTCTATTAATCCATCAATAATATTAAAAAATATTGTCAATTATATTATCAAAATATTATTTAAAAATATTATCAAAAATATATAATAAAAATATACACATAAAAGTCATGGGATACCCCCCTCTTAATATCGTGTCGGCCCTCCTTTCGCCCAGAAAAGTTAACTCGATTGGCATGGACTCAAACAAGTCGTTGGAAGTCTTCTGCAGGAATATTGAGCCATGCTTTCTCGATAGACGTCCATAAAAAGCGTTGATGGTGCAGGATTTCGGGCATGAACAGACATCTTGATGTCCCATAAATGCTCGATGGGATTCCTGTCGGACGATCTAGGTGGCCAGATCATTCGTTGGAATTATCCAAAATGTTCTTCAAACCAATCGCGAACAGTTGTGGCCCGGTGACATGGCGCATTGTCATCCATAAAAAATCCCATCGTTGTTTGGGTACATAAAAAGTCCATGAATGGCTGCAAGTGATCTCCAAGTAGCTGAACATAAGCATTTCCAGTCAATGTTCGGTCCAGTCGCACCAGAGGACCAAGTCCATGCCATGAAAAAACAGCCCACACCATTACGGAGCCACCACCAGCTTGAACAGTGCCTTGCTGACAGTTTGGGTCCATGGCTTCAAATGGGGTCTGCGCCACACTCGAACCCTACCATCAGCTCTTACCAACTGAAATCGTGACTCATCGGACGAGGATACGGTTTTCCATTCATCTAGGGACCAACCGATATGCTCACGTGCCCACGAGAGTCGCTGCAAGCGATGTCGTTCTGTCAGTAAAATACTCGAGTCGGTCTTCTGCTGGAATAGCCCAAGAAAGCCAAATTTCTCCGCACAGTTCTAACAGACAAGTCCTTTGTACGTCCCATTGATTTCTGCGGTTATTTGACGCAGTGTTGCTTTGTCTGTTAGAAGTTACGACTCTTTGCAGACGTCGCCGGTCTCGGTCGTTATGAAGGTGGTCGACCACTGCGCTGTCCATGGTGGGATGTTATGCCTGAAATTTCATACTCCCGGCACACTCTTGACACAGTGGATCTGGGAATGTAAAATTCCCTAGAACGATTTCCCAAATGGCATGACCCATGCGTCTAGCTCCAATAACATTCCGCGTTCAAAGTCTTTAATTCAAGTCGTGCGGTCAATCATAACGTCAAAACCTCTTCACATGAATAACTTGAACAGAAATGAAAGCTCTGCGCATTTATACCCGTTCTACGCGATGCTACTGCCATCTGAAAATTTGCATATTGCTATCCCATGACTTTTGTCACTTCAGTGTATAATAACGTACACACAGAGCTTCTAAAATGATGAAAGAAGAATCTTTCTTCAATAAAGAATTCGAAACATAAAATTCTATTTTTCCAAATCTCTATGGTTGAGAAGCAATAAATTTACGGTTATCTTAATTAAGTTTTTTCTCTTTCTTTGTATCTTTCATCCGTTTTCTATTATAGAGATAAAAGTAGTAACAAAAACATTGCTCTGGGAGTTTTAAAGAAGAAAAAGCTTATGGGAAAGAAAAACCAGAGTTTCAACTTTTAATTCCTTCTTCATCTAGCATTTGTATTTACAAAATTTAAGGTTTGAAATCTTCACCAAGTAAAATAAGGATTGATAAATGGAAAAAAAATAATTTTTAATGATATTTCCAAGAATATCAAATGATAGTTTTTGAAAGAAAATGTCCTATTAGTAAATTTGACAAACACAATTTCTTTAAGAATTAATTTTTATTGAAATATAGAAATAAATTGATTTTTTATTAAAAATCTATAAAACAAAAGACTTAGATGTATTTTTTGAGAGAATTATTTTTGTAAGACTTATTTTTGTCCAATTAAACTAAATTTACTATTATTATTAAAATTTTTAAAAAGTTACAAACGTTACCAATTCAATTTCCAAAACATATTTTTTTATTAAAAATAAACCTTAAAAGAAAGTTCTTTATGTTTTTGTGAGAATTATTTTTGTAAGATTAATTTTTTTATATAAAATCTTTGAAAAAAATAAAAAGTAATAATTATTCTGTTAATCCATAAATAATAAACGTATTATAAATATATTATCCTATCATAAAACACAACATATTTGAATTTAATTTTTATATGATTTTTATTGGAATTTTTACATATAAAATCTTTAAAAGAAGAAATAAAAAGCAATAATTATTCTATTAATCCATCAATAATATTAAATTTAAAAATATTATCAAAAATATATAATAAAAATCTACAATGCATTAACATAAAAAGCATAAAATAATAATTCTTTCAGATATATAAGAAAAATTAACCATTCTGGTATCAATATTGCTGTTCATACTCATTGTAAAATAAAACTCTTTTTAACTTAAAAAAATTACTATAATTCACTAAACACTTATAACTGATTACCATAAATAAAACATTTCTTTTCGCTTAACTCCATACCTTAAAGCCTTTCATAACGCTGTAAGCATATGATTTGAAAAACGTACATTCGAAAAACATCTAAAAAGTTCCACAAAAAGCAATTGGTAACGGAATGCATTCTATTACAGAATATTTTTATACTGTAAACGTACACAAATCATGGATCATTTTATTGAATAAAAATGCAAATATATCGTTCCTAATACGAATAATCATTTTAAACAATTTCTCATTTTCGAAAAAAAATATTTCTTTTCGAATTTTTTTTTTGTTCCAATTGCCAATTTTGTTCCCCCCCTTCTTCTTTTAAAACATCTGTAAACGTACACAAATCATAGATCATTTTAGTGAATAAAAATGCAAATATATCGTGCTTTAGCAAACGATTCCTAATATGAATAATCATTTTAAGCAATTTCTCATTTTCGAAAAAAAGTTTCTCTTCGAATATTTCTTTCTTCCCCATTCTTATTGGAAAAGCAATTTTCGATTTAAAATTGCTCATGAGAAGAGAAGAATAAACGTACACACAGAGCTTCTAAAATGACGAAAGAAGAATCTTTCTTCAATAAAGAATTCGAAACATAAAATTCTATTTTTCCTAATCTCTATGGTTGAGAAGCAATAAATGTACGGTTATCTTAATTAAGTTTTTTCTCTTTCTTTGTATCTTTCATCCGTTTTCTATCATAGAGATAAAAGTAGTTACAAAAACATTTCTCTGGGAGTTTTAAACAAAAAGTTTATGGGGAAAAAAACCAGAGTTTCATCTTTTAATTCCTTCTCCATCTAGTATTTGTACTTACAAAATTTAAGGTTTGAAATCTTCACCAAATAGAATAAGGATTGGTAAAAGGAAAAAAATAATTTTTAATGATATTTCTAAGAATATCAAAATGATATTTTTTGAAAGAAAATGTCATATTAGTAAATTTGACAACCAAATTTCTTTAAGACTTAATTTTTATTAAAATATAAAAATAAATTTTTTTTTTTTTTTTTTTTTTTAATCTTTAAAATAAAGTACTTAGATGTATTTTTTGAGAGATTAATTTTTCTAAGATATATTTTTATTCCAATTAAACTAAATTTACTATTATTACTAAAATGTTTTTAAAGTTGCAAAAGTTAAAATTTGTAAAAATTTAAGAAAGTTACCAAGTTAATTCCTAAAATGTCTTTTTTTCAAATTTTTTTTCTGGAAGATGTAGGAGTTTTAAAGAAAAACCTTATGGGAAAAAAAGCTCAGTTTCATCTTTTAATTCTTTCTCCATCTAGCATTTGTACTTACAAAATTTAAGGTTTGAAATCTTCACCAAACAGAATAAGGATTGATAAAAGGAAAAAAATATTTTTAATTATATTTCTAAGAATATTAAAATGATATTTTTTGAAAGAAAATGTCATATAAGTAAATTTGACAACCGAATTTCTTTAGAATTAATTTTTATTAAAATATAAAAATAAATTGATTTACTATAAAAAATTTATTTTAAAATGAAGTACTTATATGTTTTTGAGGATTATTTTTTGTAAGATTTTTTTTTCAATTAAACTAAATTTACTATCATTACTAAAAAAATTTAAAAGTTACAATGTTAAAATTTTGTGAAAAATTACAAACGTTACCAATTCAATTTCTAAAATGTCTCTTTTTTTTCAAATTTCTTTTTTCCGAGTATTATTAAATTTTTATGTGAGATGTAACTATATGTTTGTCTAAGAAAAATATCATGTTTTATGTCAGCTGATTTTTTTTTTTTTTTTTTTCCATTTTTGCTCCAAATAACTTTATACCGTGACTATATTTATTGTTAATCTCATTTTTATAATTGAATTCTTATGTTCTGTTAACAAAAAAAATTCAATTATAGAAATGATATGACTTGTATATTATTATTATTGCAATATTTTTCATCTAGTTTCGAAGGTAGAAATCTAAGGAATTTTGTTCTATTGCAATTCATTATTTTAGAATAATAAATTATTAATATTATAAAAAAATTTATAAAATTACTCTAAAGAATATTATAAAAAAATTGTACCTACACGATAATGCAAACATTTTGTTAGATTTCTGAAAAATACAATAGTGAAAATATAATTTATAAATGAATTTCTATATACATGTACATATTATTATTAATATTCTGTTGAATATTAACCGAAGTTAAAAATTCCTTTCATTTTTACTAATCAAAATTAAATATTTAGAATTTTACTAAACCCAAATTGTTTATATGTAACTTTTTGTACTGTTACTTTAAAGTACTTTAATGAATTAGAATAAAACATATAACTAACATGTGTTATTTGAACTAACTTTATTGATGATCTTGTCATGTCATATACAACACTGGACCTTGAGTTCACTAATTTAGGCCAATGAAACTAATGTTTGAAACATGTAACTAATGTATGAAATATTCACCTATGGACTGTAATGAGAAAGGTATGACCATCTGGGAAGACTTCCAGGGGAAACTGGAAAAACCTTGAGGGCTGGTATCTTCGAGGGCTGATGCAAGACGATTCATGCTAGCTATCACAATAGTCATCACAATAATCCCTTTCATTTTTAATAATAAAAATTAACATTTAGAACTTTACTAAACCCAAATTGTTGGGTGTAAAATTTTGTGCCATTACTTTACAGTAACGGTTATGTTACTTTTGTACGGTTGCTTTGCAGAGTTAAAATACTTTAGCTAATGAATTAGAATAAAACATATCACTATAGTAACTAACATGTGTTATTTGAACTAACTTTATTGGAGATAGTGATTATCTTGTCATGTCTTATACAATATTGGACCTTGTGTTGACTAATGTGTTCCAGAGTCACCTATGGACTGAAATGAAAAAGGTATCGCCATCTACGAGGACTTCTAAGGGAAACTGGAAAGCCACGAGGTAGCCTAAGTACTGATGAAAATTGATTCATACTGGCTGTCACAATAGTCATCGAGTCCCACATGTTCAATAAAAAGTCGAATACTTTCTTTTTTATGAGTGCAACATAGATCTATCTCCTCGTGGTTCACTCCGGGCAACGTCTGATAAGGCAAAAGGATCTACAAATATGGACTTCAGTCTGGCTCTCAGTGTGAATTTGTTAGAGTTCTGCAGTAGAACACAGGTGGATTATCCCGAAAACAAGAGAGAGGATAATTAAAAAGACCCTCAGGTGCTCCTTCTTTGAGGATGTTGCAGCTAGAAACAGTCACAAGTCCTGGTTCGATTGTATTCATGATATCCCTGAATGGCCAAAAGAAAAATCGATGGTATTGCTATAGCTTTTCTCTGGTCACGATTGGTCAACACCTTCACAGAATGAAACTGGCTCCTGACCCTCTCTGTCTCCTGTGGGATAACAAGGAAGATATGGACATGTCTCACCTTGCTTCCTGTTCTGCACTGTCTCCTGTTTCTTTATTGAAGCATTACTCTATTGCCAAACTTAAGTGGATGGATAAGACTTAAGTGGACTTTTTGATGGCTTTAATGTCATTTGTTTCTATCTTGTTCTTTGTATTCATTTTTATGATACCTGTTGTCCTCTAAACTTGCCATTGGAAATGAAAAAACTTACTTTTTCATGTTTTTACTAATGGTGGTTACAACAGAAATGAATCAATAAAAAACTAATAACATAGAAAAATAAATGATAACTTAATAGATAAATAAATTACAATAGCTTGCTTATAAAGATATACAACAAATTGCATAAAACATTTTTTTTTCAATTAAATTCCAAACCAACAACAATATATATTCAATAGAACATATCTCAATTAAGAACGCATTTTAGTTTCTGTTTGATGGTTTTAATGTATTCCTCTTTTCTAAATAATCATCAATGCTTGATTAAAAACTAATTTCCAAATGACACCTGGGGAAATATTTCTGAATTATAATATCACTATTGAATCGCATTATTTAATTAAGAAATAACTTTCTAACTTTGAAATGTAGCTTTCCAGTTTCATATTTATTGCCTGGTTTCTTCAGTATCTAATATATGTGAATGGATAAAAAACACATAACGGATACAGTTACGAGTCGCTCTCTTGTAGCGTTTTTAATTGAGAGTCTCCATATCCATAATCCAATTAATATATATGATAAACGTAGTTATTATTGTCCTTAATTAAGCATAACTGAATTACTTTTTTCAAGTAATGCTATTGTCTTCCAACTGTGTTTGTTATGCTGGAATTATAGCAAAGTAATAAAAAATACTGAACAGAAAAATTATAATTTTTTTTTGTATTTAAGATATGTCGTCAGAAAATCATTATTTTTGTATTTATTCATTTAAAAAATTATCATTTATTCATAAAAAATAATAATAACTTATTTTCTGTTGAGACATTTTTCGAACTAAAATCTTAAACCGTTTTAAATTTCCTATCCATTTTATTTAATTTTTTTTTTTTATCTTTAAGATAATTATTTTTTCCCAAACATTTTCTCTCATTACAAAAAAAAAGTAAATTATTTTATTTATTTGCACTTTTTTATTTCACTACAAAATAATTCAATGTAATTTATGTTTCAATATATTCATTATCGCACTAATTGTTATGCACACATTATTATTGCAAATGTTTTCCTTCAAAATGTTCATTTTTTTATCTTAATGTAGTTCCGAAATTATTATCACTATTATTGATTTGAACGCAGAAAAATAGGCAGAGGTTTTTAACTTTTGATTAATTTTACAATGAAACTGAAAAATATAATAGTTTTTCTGTTCCAACAGGCTTCTAAAATAGACCCACATGCATAACTTTTCTTATATTTCTTATATAAGTATTATTAAATAGTATTAATTGATCTGCTCAATGTAGTTCTACTATCATCACTTATTTATCTTGATTAGCTTCTGTAAGAAAGTTAATTATAGTAAAGTTCATTATATATAGAGAAACGCATTAGAAATTATGCATATAGAAATATCATGCATTGTTCATGTTGTTTCGATTTGGAATCATTTTCACTATTTGCATGTCTACCATGAGCCCAATAAATTGCTGACAACAGTGCAATTAACGTTGTGTAACAGTGCTTCCTCTTACACACTAGCAAGAACGCGATTCTCATCCGAGATGAAGTACACCGAGTGCAACCCGCTCTGCCGCTGAGGAACATTTTATTTATAATCTCTCAACCCGAGAGAAAATATATTTAGCTCATCCTGGAGCAGTAGTTGGCCTACAGACTCTCACCTGGAGAGGTGGACCATCGGACCCGGACCATTTTTCGTGCACCCCACGCGTACCTGAATATCGGGTTTTCGGCTTAGAAGTGGAACCTATAATTATATGTCTTTAAATGTGTTACATATTGTATGTCTCTAATTGTATGCATTCGGTGTTTGTACGTGTGTCTATAAAGCTGTGATTTCTCCAACCTGTGCCTCAGGTATCTCAACCTCAAATATTTCTAATCCTTTCAACCTTAACATTACAGTAGTTTCATTTTGCGTTGAAATAAATAATTGAATTATTCACATTTTAGTTTGTACTGATGAATGAAGTGGTATATGGGGAATGTAAAGCAACAAGGACTATAAACCCCTAATCACTATATATATATGAACAATTAGTTTTTCCTGATTTTTAATATGTCACTCTCCACAACGTTCTACGATCGTGTTAGACCAGGACCTACTGTTTAAAGTGTATTCCGAACCACTACAAACATCCATGGCACCACAGGGACTCGAACCCGAAACCTGAGGGCCAGAGCGCTAGTCACTCGGCACATTTTAGTTTGTTTTCCATTTGCACGATTTTACATATAAAAATCTACGATTTCGATTTACACAGATTTCGGGGGATAGGTGTATTCTTACCATAAGCAAAATGAGGATAAGCTCGAGTGAAGCACAGATATTAAAGTAATGAATAAAGCAAAAGGAAATCATTGGGAAAAAAAGAATAATAAAAAGAATTTATCACAATTCTTAAAGATTAAAATTAAAATCTTGTATATTATTTTAAACAAAAAGACTATTAAAATTTTAAAAGAGAAAACAAAAGTCTTCATTTAAAGTTCTGCAGTTTTCGTTGGCAAACATGAATCATGAAAGAGAGAATAACAAAATTTAATCAGAATACCTTTATCTAATATTTCGTGAAAATCTAAAATGCTCAATACTGATAACTTGTAACTGCTTAACATTTGAAAAGGTTTCTAAAATAAATACTGAGGTTTCTACTAAAAATCAAAATCATTACAATGTGATTTTAAATTTTATAACAATCTCGAAATAAATGGGAATAGTTCATGGAAAAAGAAAAAAAAATTTTAACTTAAAAGTGCGTAGGATAAAAATTTCTGATTTTAACGATAAAATATTCGCTTTAGTCAGAGATAGAATCATCGTAGAACGGTTATAATTGCTTTATATGTTGATGAACTTCCTCAAAGTTTACCAATATGATTAACGCCCTCCTATTTCCACAGAAAAAAACTGTGTTTGTTGTTGTTGTTGTTGTTTCTTATCCCACTTGGCTGGCCAAGCCCACAAGCCCATATGGACTCATGATTGAAGGGGAAGGAAGCAGCTTCTGTTGTGATGGAGCACCCATAGGTAGAAGCCTGACTTTTACTCCGTGACGCTCTTACAGTCATAGAAGACCGGGACCTACGGCTTAAAGTGGATTCCGAACCACTACAAACATCCATGGCACCGCCGGGATTCGAACCCGAAACCTGTGGCACCGAGCGCTAGACACTCGGCCATTCAGGTCCCAAATTTGCCAACGGCACGCGGTGTTCCCAGGTGGTCACCCACCCAAGTACTGACCGCGCCCAATGATGCTTAACTTCGGTGATCTAACGAGAACCGGTATATTCAGCATGGTACGGCCGTTGGCTGTGAAAAAAAAAAAAAAAAAGAAAAAAAAACTGTCTATACTATATACTATACTATATATTTATCGCACCCATTCCGTGTATAAATAAGGAACTTCTGTTTGAAATTGCTTCTTGGATTTTGAGGTGGCCTGATGACCAGTTGGTTAGCGTTCTGACCGTTGGTACCACAGGCTTCAGGTTCCAATCCTAGCGGTGGCATGGGTGTTTGTTGGTGGTTCGGAATCCACGTTAAACTGTTGGTCCCGGTCTAAATAGCCCTAAGTGGGCAAAAGACCCACTAGCGTCGGACAGTAGAGCGACAAACCAAACTTGAATTTCGAACCTGGCTCCTTTGATTAGAAAAACTTATCTAATGTTAATCAATGTATGATACAACTGTTAAGATGTTAAGGATATAAGTATCATGGAAAAAATAAAAAATACTCATTTGCTTTATTTAATTATTTAAAGGGATTATTTTTAATGGTATAAGATCAATTTATTAATTGCAACTCGAAAAGACATAATGATAAATGACGTATTCGTAAACAACAAAAACAGGCATCTTTTCTAATCAAGATCTTTTTCTCATCTTCAAGGTTCAAGTTTCTAGCCATAAAATATTCCTGATTAAAATGATTTTTATCATAAAATAAAACACTTAAAAAGGGGCCTGATGGCCGAATGGCTAGCGCTCTGGCGTTCGGTACCACAGGTATCGGGTTCAAATCCCGGCTTTTGCCCATGGGTGTTGTAGTGGTTCGGAATCCACTTTAAACCGTAGGTCCCGGTCCTAATAGGATCGTAGAGCGTTGCGGGGCATTGTTACTCCGCGTCCCTGGGTAATGCAAAGTGAGTACGTCTGTGCAGCGCTTGCCTTAAGGTATCCAAGACGTCCATGTCTGTTTGCCAGCTGCATTAGAAAAAAAAAAAAAAAAAACTTAAAATATTGTCTGTTGGTTCGTCACGCTTGGCAGTGCAGCTGTGAAAGGTCTTCCAGTCAACTTTTCTGTAAAAAATTCTTTTTTCTTGACTGATCCAATACGAGCAAGATTCACCAATTCTTCTCCTTGCATTTTCTGTTTAAGAAAGTGTATTAAACTCTTCAGTCAACGATCTTCTATCATCGGATCTTCAATATTTCGGTTTCTTTCCCACCAGTGAGTTCATTCCCAGGAAGACAGGATTCCACAAGCAGTGTTAAAGAATCACCAAATTTCTCTCGGGTCCTCCCTAAGTAAGCTGATTTCGTTTCTAAATCTTCATATAGTGCATGAATATCGGTTTGTGATCATCCGGCAGTTGAGTTTTTCATAACTATACGCAGTAAAACTTGCACATAAATTTATACAAGCAAATCTTTCCTACCAAACCTTTCACGTAATTGCTCAACTGCTTAGGATAATTTTCTGCAGTAGCAGAAAAACTATCGACGACTCTCGGCGCTTTTGATTTAGGTACCAGGGACTATAATAAGCATTGAAACTTATCTTAAGCGGGTAAATTTTGATCGTGATTGAAACTTTTGAGTCCAAAAGGATACAAATTCTTTAACTTCTCTCTAAAACTTAATTAATTCAATCTTTAACATATATTATAAGGGTCCTGAATGATCAAGTGGCTAGCGCTCTGGCGCTCGATACCACAGGTTTCGGGTTCGAGTCCCGACGGTGCCATGGATGATGTTTGTAGTGGTACGGAATCCACTTTAAACTGTAGGTCCCGGTCTGTTAAGCCCTCGTGCGCAGGAGATGACCGTAGAGCGGCAAACAAAACATATATTTTCAGTTTTTCATATTTTTTATTATAGAGATTAGTTCATAATATTTATCTCCCTATCCTTCAGTTGTCGATAAATTTTCTCCAGAATAATCAGCACCTCCTCTTGGCAGCTTGACAGGGTTTCAAATGTATCCCTGAACTGAGTTTCTAAAATCGAAATTCATCAATATTGGGATTTTTTTAGCAAACTCAATCTTTAGTTTATTCATACTGAGCACTTTTGCCACATGAAGAGATATAACATTTCATTCCCAGCGGAAAGGAATATATATTCTTTAACAAGTGCGTAATAACAATCTACCATTCAAATAAGACAGCAGATGATCAATGTCGTGGATATTTATACTGCATGCAATTAGTGTTTTGTGCGAATGAGAACGTATCTCTCAAATCTGATAGCAATTAATCAGCGTCATGGATAATGATACATCATGAAATTAGCGATTGCCTGTTCGACGTTCACAGGTCAAAAAAATTACAGATGGAATATGTCATAAGTTACTGCATCTCATGATTGGTGATAGACCATAGGAAAGTGTCTACTCCAATGAGAAGTAAGGGAAGACGACCCCCTCCCAATTGATGTATTTTCTTAAAGGGAAGCTGTTGGAGAAGGAGAAAAAGAGTAAACTGAGCAAGCCATATTTCTCTTACTATATCATCCTCAATGTAATCATCCAGATAGAAATGCATGGCAGCTAACGCTAACAATATACTCTTTAAAGTCAAATTGTTTGTTGAAGGAGAAAAAGAAAGTTATGCGACTAATCGACAAGAAGTGTTGCTCTTCTCTTTTTTTGTATGTATATATATATATATACACTGAAGTGACAAAAGTCATGGGATAGCAATATGCAAATTTTCAGATGGCAGTAGCATCGCGTAGAACAGGTATAAATGCGCAGTACTTTCGCAGAGCTTTCATTTCTGTTCAAGTTATTCATGTGAAGAGGTTTTGACGTGATGATGACCGCACGACGGGAATTAACAGACTTTGAACGCGGAATGTTAGTTGGAGCTAGACGCATGGGTCATGCCATTTCGGAAATCGTTAGGGAATTCAACATTCCCAGATACACTGTGTCAAGAGTGTGCCGAGAGTATGAAATTTCAGGCATAACATCCCACCATGGACAGCGCAGTGGTCAACCGCCTGCACTTAAAGGACCGAGACCGGCGACGTCTGCAAAGAGTCGTAAATTCTAACAGACAAGCAACACTGCGTCAAATAACCGCAGAAATCAATGTGGGACGTACAAGGGACTTGTCTGTTAGAACTGTGCGGAGAAATTTGGTTTTCTTGGGCTATTCCAGCAGAAGACCGACTCGAGTGCCTTTACTGACAGAACGACATCGCTTGCAGCGACTCTCGTGGGCACGTGAGCATATCGGTTGGTCCCTAGATGAATGGAAAACCGTGGCCTGGTCCGATGAGTCATGATTTCAGTTGGTAAGAGCTGATGGTAGGGTTCGAGTGTGGCGCAGACCCCACGCAGCCATGGACCCAAACTGTCCGCAAGGCACTGTTCAAGCTGGTGGTGGCTCCGTAATGGTGTGGGCTGTTTTTTCATGGCATGGACTTGGTCCTCTGGTGCGACTGGACCGAATATTGGCTGGAAATGCTTATGTTCAGCTACTTGGATATCACTTGCAGCCATTCATGGACTTCATGTACCCAAACAACGATGGGATTTTTATGGATGACAATGCGCCATGTCACCGGGCCACAACTGTTCGCGATTGGTTTGAAGAACATTCTGGACAATTCCAACGAATGATCTGACCACCTAGATCGCCCGACATGAATCCCATCGAGCATTTATGGAACATCATCGAGAGGTCTGTTCGTGCCCAAAATCCTGCACCATCAACGCTTTCACAATTATAGACGTCTATCGAGACAGCATGGCTCAATATTCCTGCAGAAGACTTCCAACGACTTGTTGAGTCCATGCCACGTCGAGTTGCTGCACTTCGCCGGGCGAAAGGAGGGCCGACACGATATTAAGAGGTATCCCATGGCTTTTGTCACTTCAGTGTATATATATATATACACTCATGTCCATAAATTAAGGATAATTCAGAATCACACAGAAATTGAACTCTAAAATAAAAATTTCACCTGTAGAATTATCGCACACATCTTGAAGAAGAATATGCAAATTACAGGAAGCCACCAGATGGCGCGGATAGTACGTCAAAATGACGAGAGTGTAAGAGAGGGGTATATAAGGAATGGTAGCAAAGAAGTAAAATTGTTCACAAGCACTTTAAAAGCCTTTCAGTGCAATAACCGCATAGTTATGGCACAAAGGAAGCATTTGAATGATTTTTTACGTGATAGAATTATCGGACGACTGGAATGTGGACGTACCCAGCTGGAAGTATCCGAGGAACTTGGAATCGCCCAGAGTGTCATCTCCAGGCTTTGGCAACGATTCCAAGATGATGGTAATGTGAGCAGATGTTACAGCACAGGTCGCCCCCGAGTTACAACGCCGAATGAGGACCGGTATTTAGCAGTTACTGCCAAAAGAAACAGACGGAGCACAGCATCATACCTGTCTTGTCAGCTCTCTTCAGCTACCGGTACGACAGTTTCAAGGCAGACCGTGTACAGACACTTAGGCACATTGGTCTATATGCTCGTAAGCCTGTCAGATGGGTTCCACTTACCGCAACTCACTGTCGCCTGCGATTAACGGAGTAGAGAGCATGCATTGTGGACACCGCAACAGTGGTCTGGTGTGATGTTTTCCGACGAGTCCAGGTTTAGTTTGCAGTCTGATTCTCGCCGGACTTTCATATGGAGAGCGCCAGGTACCCGTTACAACCAAGAGAACACCATTGAACGACACCGTTAAGGTGGTGCAGGATGGCTCGTTTGGAGAGGGATTATTCTTGGTTCTAGAACTGACCTGCATGTTCAGAGTGTAACGATGACAGGCCACATCTATCGGGATGTCATTCTGGAACAACATCTACGTTTGTTTCGGGGCGCCATGGATGCTGAATTTCTTTTTATGGATGACAACGCACGTCCTCACCGTGCAAACATTGTAGACGAATGCCTTCAATTGGAGGATATCACCCGTATGGATTGGCCAGCATACTCACCGGGCTTGAATCCAATAGAACATGTGTGGGATATGCTTAGCCGACGAATTGCAGCCCGTCAACCCCCTCCCACCTATCAACCGGAACTTCGGAGGGCATTGCTTGATGAGTGGTGTAATATTCCCCAAGATCAGATTGATAATTTGATACTCAGCATGCCTAGGCGTTGTAAGGCCTGTATTGCATCGTACAGGAGACATACTCCCTATTAACCATCATGCTAACCATGTTATACTGTTTTATGTAAATATGTTTTTTTCTTTAAATTTGCTCCAGGGAGTAAAAATCGCAATTTGTATTAATTACGTCAAACATATAGCATCTTTTTTGCTCTTTACCTTTTGTTTAATAAATAGACTTTACAAATAAGTCAAATTTGTTTTGCTTCTGTCGCTTTCTTTGCCTGAACTTCATTATCCTTAATTTATTATATATCTTGTATTGTGTTATATATATGATTGTAAGTAAAAATTAAAGTGTTCCCATGAACCTGAAAGGGACTCTCTTCTTGAAGCCGTATAGGCCGAAACGTTACAAGACACAATCCCGAGAGGAAATATATTCAACTCAACACGTTGGCCTAGTTGTCTTTAAATGCGTTAAATATTGTTTTATGTATGTGTTAAATATTGTTTTATGTATGTGTTAAATATTGTTTTATGTATGTGTTAAATATTGTTTTATGTATGTGTTAAATATTGTTTTATGTATCTCTAATTGTTTTATGTATGGTATTTGTGCGTGTGTCAATAAAGCTGTGAATTCTCAAACCTGTATCTCAACCATTCCCAGTTAAAATCCAGTTGCACAAACAACTACAACACTACAAAAGTAACATTTATATTGCCCAATGCGATTTAGAAATAATAAAATAAAACCAAATTTTATATTCTCCCTTTAAAATAATATCAGAAGTCAAAACTTTCTACAACACGAAGAAAGACAGAGAAAGAAAGAAAAAGACACGAAGAAAGAAAAAGAAATACATCCTTAAAACTGACACATCCGTTTCGCACTTTCTGGACGAATTTTGAATAGAGCAATCTGATGAATAATAATGAAACGTGTTTCAACAAAACTGATAACCAAATATTAACTGCCGCTGCTGATGTATAATTTTTGAAAATCGACTTTTGCAAAATTTATACAAATTCTGCTAGTAAACAATATATTGCGAGGAGAGAGTCGATTATTATTTATGAAATGTATTTCCTTTTTCATTTTTTACAATTTCCCAGACAGATTTTACATTTTCAAAAGCAAATTTGAATGTCCTTGCCTTTTTTTAAAATTCCAACTAAATTAACTTTGAAGATCTGAAAACATTCCAATGCAATAGCAGAGAATTTGTTTGCAATGGCTTAAATTAAATGCATCGCTGAATAAATAAACCGACTTTTGTTTTTCTAGGAAGATGCGGAAATATCAATCGAATTTTCATATTCACAGAAATATTACTGTTCGGCCATTTTGAATTTTTAAATAATAATATTTGCAATTAATTTCAAACATTTTATTTGGTTCTATTTTCCTAACAAAAAAGCTATATAATATTTTATATATTTAATAAATAATGAATGCAATTTTTGTTTAGTTAAAATATTATAAAATTATTAATTTATTTATTTATGTTTCAAAAAACATTTTCTTTTATAAAATAAAATGGAAATTCGAATAAATATTCGGAATAAATATACGGAATTCGAATGCATTTTTCATAGGTAAATGACTTATAAATCAGCTCATTAAATTTGTTAATTCAAAGCTTTGTGTGCGTTATGAATGCTAATTTTCGTTCTACTTGTAATTTTGTTAGTTTTTGTTGTACAGGTTCGGCAACCCAAATTCGTCATTTTGCAAGCCAAATTTCCCTTTTCTGCAAATCAAATTCAAACCTTTTAGAAATTAAGGTTTTATTTATATGTTATTTCGTATAAAGTATGTACATGTATGTGTTATGAAGACGTCTATGTAATTCTATATAAGTAGTGATGTAGCGGTAAAGGTAAAGATGTATGTTTAAAATATGCATGAGGGAGAGCATAAGTTAATCTCTTTTTTTTTTCAATGAACATGATTGTGCACTGTCAATTACAAATTCACCAAAGTAATCATGGGAATGTATTTGTATGAGTATATATGTGCACGTTTACCCACGTGGATTTATGCGAGTGAGTATTTATTTAAGTATTTATAAATGTACTTATTGTGAGTACGTATATGTTTTGTTTTGTATTTATATATTTTGAATATTTAAGTATATGTTTTTGTGACTGTAATAGGTTGGCTGAAAGGTTCGTAGGCTGACACATAGATGGCGTTACTAGTATTTAATCCATTTGATTTTTAGTTACCCCTAACCTACAAAAGACACGTGTATAAATTTGACAGCTGTTGCGCTATTAGTGTGTGAGTTATAGCACTTTTAGTGTTCATCACGTGCAGTCCACTCGGCTGACAGTCGATTGGACTCCGGTGTGAATTGATGGAGCCATGTTTCATCCATTGTCCCATATCGACGCAAAAATTCGGGTTTATTACGATTGAACAGCTCCAAACACTGCTTAGAATCATCAATCCGTTGTTGTTTTGGGTCGATTGTGAGCTCTGCGCGGCACCCACTTTGAACAGAGCTTTCGCATATCCAAATATTCATTCACTATATGTCCAACACGTTCTTTTGATATCTTTAGGGTCTCAGCTATCTCAATCAACTTCACTTTACGGTTATCAGAAATTATTTTGTGGACTTTTTTTATGTTTTCGTCGGTAACAGCCTCTTCAAACTAACAAAAGTTGCTTCACTAAAAATGCTATAACTCCCATACTAATAGTGCAACAGCTATCAAATTTATACACGTGTCTTTTGGAGATTAGGGCTAACTAAAATTCATATGTATTTAATACTAGTAGCGCCATCTATGTGTCAGCTTATGAACCTTTCAGCCCCCCTGTTATTTATGTATGCCAGTGCATCCAACTAATCGATGGACTATGTGAATATATACGTATATGTGTTTATCAATCTGTGTATACATATGCGTATGAATGTACGTGCATACAATATTTATGCCTGTAAGTTTGTACGTTTAATTGTATTTGGATATGAGTGTAGATTTGGCGTGCCATTGTATGTGGATATATAGGTGTACAGGTAGCATACATGTATGTTTGTGCACGTGTATGCCCGAATATGCATACACATGCACATGTAATATGCATACACGTTCACTGACACAAACCAATACAAACACACATATAAACCACGCACATAAACATACATAAACACACACATACTTACATACATACACACGTATGCATGCACATATGTACATATGCATGCGTAAAACTACAAATGCATTTGCATACACATGTAAGTAAATATGCACTTGTAGCTGAAGGTATACATTTAATCAAGTTTACTGAAAAAAAATACAGATTAACGTTTGCATACGCTCATACATAATTATGTACACATCTTTACCCACATCAGTATATCACTACTCATACATATTTAAACATACATGTGTACAAATACTAACATATAAATAAAACCCTAATTTTGAAGAGGATTGAATTTGATTTACAAAAGAGGTGAATTTGGATTTCAAAAGGGTGAATTTGTACTGCTAAACCTGTAAATTTGTATACTACATTTTTATTAAGAAAAATTCACACTTTTCATTAACTTTTATATTTGTCAATATATTTTTATACTTGACAATAAGCACTAATGTGAACCTGTTGTCCTTACAGAAAATACGGATAGTATCTTGGATAAAATAAGGATAAGATATAATATCTTGGATAAAAACTAATAAAACATACCTGTATCTTCCTGTGTATTTAGAGTATCAAACACTCATTGTAAATATATTGTATTTATTGACGAATAACTTTGCATTTAAATGAGTATATGTCAAAGAATAGACAAATATAATAGAAATAATTATATAATAAGACATGAATGGAATAGTGTCCAAGTGCCCAGCATAAAAAATCAAATTCCTTCAAAGCATAACATTATTTTTATTAATTTAAAATGTGATTCCTTCTTTAATTTATAAAATTATTAATGAATCATTTGATTATTGATCATTTTTATCATGATCAAATCATGGACAAAATATTCCAGCTAATCATTTAGAATCCTTTTTTACAACAAAAAAAAAATTATTGAAGAAAAAAAGTCTAAAACAGTTACTACACTATAAAATGAAATAAAATTATAAAAACATACGATTTACATTTATTTGAACAATTTATCTTACAAAGCCATCTGCATTTATTTAATTCTTTAAAAACTATCAATATCCAACAATAAAAAAAATTGTTACAGTACAACTAGAAAAATAAATTGTTCTCCAACAAGACAACGATTCGATTAAAATCACCCGACGACAGAAACAAGACACGTCAATTTCAACGTAGCTTTATGAAAATATTTTCTCTTTCTGCCATGTTTGCATGAAAAGAAAAGCACCCTGCTCTCTCATTAAACTTTCCATGTGCCAGTCTCCTTTCGAATATTGTGTCTTTCACTCATAGGTGTGACTCACATTACATGTCTCGTGCATAACAATTTCTCCGCCGTCACTCGAAATGTTTACTTTTAATCTTATTTTTGCATCACCCTATCAAAAAAGGAAAAAAATTTCAGACATAATAAAACTGTCAGTACAGTACGGCTATTGTCTGTTAAAGTAAATGGAACACGTGTCTTTTTCTTTTAATATTATGAGAAACATTTTACAAAGTGTTTTGTCTACATAAAGCAGTCGAAGCTAAATAAATTTACTTTTTATACGGTGTATTATGCATATGTGAATAAGTATATATCAATATCAAGTTTTTATGTAGAATTATGATGTACAGATCGTTGCCTATAACCGTCATATGTCAATTTTAATTTAAAATCATCTGGCATCATAGTAATTGCTGTGAAATATTTTCAGATAATGACGAAAGAACATGATCTATATTCCATAAAATAAATGATTTTTTTAAATATAAATATGCATTAATATTTTAGGAGTATTTTATGATTTATTTCAAACTAGAAAAGCAGAATCTTTATCAATAAAATACTAACCTAGATGCAGGATCTTTTATATTTCTAATTTATTACCAACATGTTCCATTTCAAAATTGTATTCAACAAAGAAGACGCGGTTGTTGTCAAATGGTGTATTAAAATTTTCTACCCTATTTGGATTAATACATAGTTACCAATAAATGATTTTAGGCATAAATATAAATAAATGATGATTAAAAACCTTTTACCTAGTCCTATTTACCTTTTTTTTAAAGCAGTCAAAAATTATTTCTATTATTAAAGTATATTAAAGTCTAGTATCATTTTTCAAATTTCAAAAGTGCTTTCTATATTATTTATATATTATTTTCAAATTTGCCTGAAGAACATAATTTTGGGGGTTGTAAAATTAATTTTTTTTTTTTTTATTTTCCCAAACATTATTAATTTTAAACTTTTAACGATGATTTTAAAACTTTTTAACTTAAAAATTTTTTTACTTTTAAATGTTTAACTTTTGAAACATTTTAATGTCAAGTTTTTAACTTTTTAATAAACGACGATTAAAAACCTTTTACCTAGTTCTATTTACCTTTTTTTTCAAAAGCAGATAAAATTATTAGTGAATCGTTTTTCAAATTTTAAAAATGTTTTCTGCATTATTTATGTATTTTTAAATTTGCTTGAAGAATTTATATATTGAAAGTAAAATTTATTTTTTCTTATTTATGCAAACAATTATTAAAAACATTTTAAGAATTAATTTCATTTTAAAATGGTGAAGGAATGGATAAGTGAGTTTTTAACGTCATTGAAAATATATGGTCAATAATTTAAAGTTGTTAGCCATTGAATTAACCATTTTGATTACTTGTTGAGTACGATAAGCATGTGCATCTATATCTTGTGATGTTAATAAAAAAGGAAGAGGGAAAGCTTCTGTTTCGATCGGAGCACCCAAAGGTGTGAAGAAATCTGACTTGACTCCGTGTTGCTGTAGAACAGGGGTCTCCAAACTTTCCAGCCTTAGGGCCATACTGTTTGCTCCAGTAAGTACCAAGGGCCAAAATCGTTTTAATTTTTCTGCCATTATCAATAATTTCTAGACCAGTCGCCGAGTACACGCTCTGAGCGAGCATACGCTTGCTGACTACAAACTATTGTCAGTAAAAAATCACAATTACATAAATCTCATTAGTATTTTTTTTACAAGTGGATACCCCGCGGTTTCATTCGCGTTAATTTAGCTTTTCTGTTCCTGTTTATTCCTTATTATTTTTCCGTTCATGTTATATAAAAATTATACGTGTGATTCAGAATATATACATTCCAAACATCGATATACATACATATGCGATATTCTTTGCCCAACATAACTACCGAGGGTAGCAGCGGGATGTTCACTAGTTTATAATGTTAGTGGATTCATTTCAAATATTTGTTAGTTGTTATGGTTAAGTTAAATTTTCTGCGTATTATGCTTGTCATTAAGCTTTACCTACTACGATAATAACTCGGTTTTATTTACTAAAACCGAGTTATTATCGTTCTGTATTTTTTTATCCAACTTATTACAGCAACAATAAGCTATTCGCTGTAGCGGGCCGGATTGATGACAATGGCGGGCCGGATTTGGCCCGCGGGCCGTAGTTTGGAAACCCCTGCTGTAAAAGGAGGGTAGTGCCTCCCGGGAGGAATTTTAGGTGGAACTACTCCGCATGTGCGTATCATATGGGAGAAAACACGGAAACTCCTGCCAGGTAAGTCCGACTAACGAGGCAAGAGGCTGAATATCCTAAACGTCGTCGAGTCTCCTCATTATTCGAAACAATAAAGCCGCTTGCGGTTGACCTTCAGACCTAATAATGCTCACCAGTGGCGCACGTTGCCACTGAGTCACAAGTCACTCTTAGATTACTTGAAGCAACGAATTATTTAATAACGTATCATATTTAAAAAATCTTTAATATCTGATTAGATTTGAATTATTTAATTTGAGAACTTTTATTAAAACTACTCGGCACTAAATGAGCATATTTTGATTTATATAAGGACTCGTTATTTCTGCTTTAATGTATTGTTGTATTAAACGCCCGCAAAAAAGAATGTGCTAAATAGCAGAATTATCACCATCATTGACAGCCCTTGATTGTGTACATTGAGAAAATTAACAGCGTCAATATAAGTTTGCGTAATGTTTGCAGCTTATGCCACCAGCTTATCAGAACGTGCATAATTCCCCTACGTTAGATGCTCGCATTGGTACTGACCCCCCCCCAGGCAGACAAAAAAATAGAGTAGAACATGAAAAAGATTTTTTTTTTTTTTCATTTCAAAATAGTTATAAAAATGAGTTATTTGTCAATATTAACCGCATAATGTTTAAAAAACGCATAAATAAATAAATAATCTAATCATAATTGATATCCTTTTTTTATTTATAGTTATCTTTAAATGTATTCTATTTGTATGATTTCATTAATTCGTTAACTTTACATGAAAATTCGTATAAAGAGAAGTAATACTAGGATAATATAATGATTTAGGTATCATCGTATCTGATTATATTATGCTAAAGTTTATACTGCTGTAATGAGACAGTTTAATAAGCCTACAACGCCATCTACCGGCAGGCACCATCAACTCCAAGACAGCCGCCAAAATTATCCGAGATCTATATTCTGCCATCATAACGAACTACCTAAATGCTTTTTATTTGCTAGTCTTCTTTGTAAAATAAAATATCAAAATTATTCTTAAATTTAACTTTTATGAATTTTTTAATTTTATATTTTTTTATCTATTTTTTTATTTCTTTTATTTTTTTGTGAACTTTTTTTAATTTTAAGTGAATTTGCCCCCAAATTCACTTACTCGAGTTACATATTATTACAATACTCGATCATATAACTTGTCCTTATCCGGCTCAATAAGTTATGACCATTTTTACTTTGGTAAGATTTGTTGATAAAAGGGAAATACTAAACTAATTATATTTCAACACAATTGATCATTTTTTTAAATCTACGCAGCTATGGTAGCGATGTGTGATAAAAATCTTAAAAAAAAAAACTCTAAAATGTCATAACAAAAAAAAATAATAAATGAATATTGGATATAAATAAATGCATTAATTCCAAATATAAGGACTTTTTAAATGAATAAAAACATATCAATAAATATAAAAGATATCAAAAGTGTGTTATAAGTCACACACTTGAATGGGAACATGTAAAAAGCTATGATGTTATTTCTAATTCTTGCGTGTTGAGCAGATGGCTGAGCTAAATAGTTTAAAATTGCAATTTTCTCGTAAAAAATTACAGTTTTTTTTTTATAAGATAATAGTCAATAATAGTCAGTATTAGTGAACATAATATTTTTTTTTAATTTGATACGTTTTGTTTAGAAAAAATAACAATTGTGTTTGAAATTTGGCCGAGAGAAAAGGGTTCAGTATATTATATAACTGATAATTTCCAATTTTTCATTGCCAATTAAATATTTATATTGTTATAAAACATTAATTTCAAAACGTTGTTATAATTATACTGGCTTTATCCTAAAAATTACACTTCTTATCTAATTAAAAAAGAAATTATTAAAGATTTTTTGCAATATTTGACTAAGTATCAGATAAAAAATTGCCTTCTAAATGTTATTTTTTTTAAGTTTGAAAAATACACACAGACAGTTTATATATTTGTTAATGTTATATTGTTTTAATGATATATTTTTATAATTTTATACGTTAAATTGTTTTAAATGTTATATTGTTTTAATGATATATTGGTATAATTTTACATGCTAAATTGTAATAATTTTACATGTTATATTGTTATAATTTTACATGTTGTATTGTTATAATTTTACATGTTATATTGTTATAATTTTACTCGTTAAATTGTTTTAAATGTTATATTGTTATAATTTTACATGTTAAATTGTTTCAAATACTATATTGTTATAATTTTACATGTTAAATTGTTTCAAATACTATATTGTTATAATTTTACATGCTATATTGTTTTAAATGTTATGTACAATTTTACATGTTCAATTGCTTTAATGTTCTATTGTTATCATAAAATAAAATTAGCAATCAATTGATACAAAATGTTAGATTAATTTCTCGAATGTAATACAAAAAATGGTTATAAAAAAAAGTTTAATTCTTCTGACTGAATACAATTCGACAAACATAGAATAAAACAATAACGATTATTAAGAAAACCCATTAGTAGAAAGTAACAATTTGTTTAATTATGTTTATTTTAGCTCAAAAAAATATCGCTTAAAATAATGTGACGAGGAAAACATTTAAAATATCAAATATTTGTCAATCTTTAAATTACTTCAAGATCTATTTTCGGCTAATGAGTTTTTTAATCGATACCCATAACTTTCATTTACAAAAAAACAATTTATTTTAAATGAAATGAGGTTTCACAGACGAATTATATTTTTTGGTAAATAGTTGCATATGTATGATGAGTTTTGTTTTAAAATAATGTATTAAAATGTATTGCTACGCATTAATTTTTCTTTCTTTCTATATATACTGATTGCGTTCCTTTTACATTTATTTTCGAAATATTTTTGCATTTAGTTTTTAATTAGATATCTATATAGCAAGGGAAGTTTTTAAATTTTTATCATAGAAAATAATTTTGCTTTTTACCATTTTTATCGAAAAGGGCCATTAAAATAGCATACAAGAAATATTTAACTATTACTAATCGTAAAAGAAATATTTATATTAAAACAAAGAAATATTTAAATGATACTTATACAAATTATTTAAAAAAATGTTTTTTAAATTACATGCTGAAATCTCCTACTAAATCCAAGTTTTTCTATTTATTAAATATATAATGTTGCAAAAATAATTTGTAAAAACGTGGTCAAAAAAACGTGGTCATTTTAAAAAATTCTCTTGTAAAATATAAACAGTTCTTACAACCAATTAAAACCTATTTTACAATCCAAAGTCAAATTATTACATAAAGGTAAATTTGTTGTTACTGTGTCTAATCCTCAGTGTCCTGCAGTGCTGGGCGGACATCCCATGGGTAGTCTACTCATGGATGAAAGAATAGAGGAAGTTCTGTTCTGATGGAGCACACGTAGGTAAAAACCAGACTTGGATCCGTGTCGCTGAAGAAAAAAGGTTAGTGTCTATTGTATTTATCTATTGTATGGGAGAAAACCCGGAACATTCCCACCAGGTAGTCCGACTCACGAGGCAAGATGTTGAGCATCCCAAACGCCACAGACTCTCCAAGAGAATTTTTGAATCAGTGTCTACAAAAATGTCGCCAGCGGATGGAACCTCAGTTCTAATGCTCGATGGCCGAGTGTCTAGAGTTCTGGCGATCGATACTATAGGTTTCGGGTTCGACTCCTGGCTGTATCATGGATGTTTGTAGTGGTTCGAAATCCACTTTAAGCCGTAGGTCCCGGTATCATATGATTGTAGAGTTTCACAGAGCCCAGTCACACTTCTCACCCACATCATTCCCAAACTGGATAGGGCAACTCAACTTTAAGCACAGTAATGTGTGTGGTGTAGTAGTAGTAGCCCTCGACAGCACGTTGCCACTGAGCAGCGAATCAGGCAAAGATAAATTTAGTTTTAATAAAGAAATTGTTTATTTCCTTAACAATAATTAATTTCTCACGATAAATACTTGACGTAAAATTTAAATAATGCTTATGACAGATAAATTTAAAATTTAGTACTAACATACGTAAAATAAATATAACACAAATATGTATTGTATGAAATATACTACTCGAACGTAAATAAATTGTAGGAAAAATTTTTTATTATCCTTTAATTAATTTCACTATTTCAGATTATTTATAACAGTAATGCTTTAAATCGCTCACAATGCTTACTTTTCGCAATGCAACTTTTCACAGTTTCTAATGGAGCAATTTAATTTTTTTTCATTAGAGGGATAAATTATCTTTCAGTTATGATTAACAAAACAATGTAAATAAATATTAGACACCTTGAAAGAAAAAGAGAATAAAAAGAATAAAACAAAAGTTTAATCCAAAGTTTTACGCATATAAAACAAATTATCGACACTAATAAATAAATATACAATAATAAAAACAAATCTATAACATTTTAAATTACATGGATGTTTTAAAATCTTTATCTAATAAATTATGGACAAATCACAAAAAATATTGACAATTAGGATTTGGCGACTGTTTGTGGCGTCAGGTGAATAATAAGTTTCCAAATGTGGTAAATCGGCTTTCTTGTACTGTCTCTGCTGCAAATCGCTACACTTACAATCGCAACCCGTGACTTGGCGCACTTTGGTGACAAGAATTTTCGATGCCATATCCCAACCGCCTCTATTCTGCGATTTTACCAAAATTTCTCCAATGATTATCAAAATTTAGTATCAGAAACAAATATTAGATTCCTATTCATATAGGAAACGGAATTGAGTATTGGTAACGATAATAGCATGTTGTTTTACAAAATAGAAAAATCACGAATTTTAACATAACTTAATCTATAAAATCATTCAATGCTTCTAATTTACTAGAATTTCCTATTTTATTTTCATAGAACACTTATTTTCTATGGAACACCAGAGTTTTGTGGGCAATAGTTTTGAAAAGACTGCTTCAAAATAATTTTCACAGTACGTCAAAAACGATCCTTTCTCGATATTACCAAATAAATGTTGGCAACACGATATTTTTAATTCGATCGCACGAATAATAATACGAACAAGCAATAAAGTAATATAACCATCGTGTTATTATGCTTCCCAAGAACTTGAGACGCTAATCTCTTCTAAATAGAAATAAAATATCGACAGATAAAATTCTTAAATTTATTCTGCGATCAAAAGAAGGACAATTTCAAGCTGCACGAGATTTATTGGCAACACCGATCATTCCGTAAGAGCACACACATCTTGTCCCCGAGGTGTACACGACGGATTAGTGCACGAGGGGATGTATTCAGCTTGATAAATATTCATTACACAATGGTATCAGAACGCGATTTTAGACAAAGATAAATTCGCCCGGAGTTCGCTTGTGCGCTGCGCGGGATAAAAGATAATTCAGGAAACAATAGGTGGGGAATTAAAGGAGATGAATTGCTCGCAGCTTCTCGGTTGGGACAACAAAGCGACGATCGCGCGCAGCCTTAATTCATGGCGAAAAGTTTCATTGAAGGAAAATCACTCTCTTTAACGCCTTTAAGATATTCCTCAAACAATTTTGGAGGGAGTTTTGCGAAAAAGAGGTGGCGGAGCTAATTTAAAGCTCCCTCTTTGTCCTTCCTTTGTCACGTCTCGAAATTATTCTTTGCAGGAATTTTTTTACAGAGAATTATATCAGATATCTTATTTTTCTCTAGATTGTCAGGTGGGATTCTGAAATAAAGCAAAACAAATTTTCTTTTTTAAAAGGCATTAACAACCGTCTCAGATTAATTCCATTTCCACATAAAAGCATCAAATGCATGGAGGAAGTAATAGGTATTTTAGCTTTTTATAATCCTTTACAAAAGATTTATAATCAGAGTAAATACAATAAAAGAAAGATCTGAATGAAAAAACGATGTTTTTGTATTCCTATAATACATAATATTAATCAAATGAGAATTTTTTTTATTAATAAAATATGGAGAAAATTCTTTATTGTGTTATACATAATAATGAAAACAATAATAGCATAAAACAATTTAGTAATGCAACCATACTTTCTCCTCCCTGTGGCGTTCAAGAGAAATGGTCAGTTGGTCTATAGACTCTCACCCGGAGAGGAAGTATATTACGCTCATCTCGCGTGTACCTGAGTATTGGGCTTTCGACTTAAAAGTGGAGTCCTTCCACGAATCTGTAATGTTAAATGTTTAAATGTGTTAAATGTTTAAATGTGTGAGTGTTGCTTGTACTTATGTAAATAAAGCTGTGAGTTCTCAAACATGTGCCGTAAGTATCTCAACCCAACCACACCCAGTTACAATCTGTTTGCCCAACCTGCGCATCAGTAGACATTAAATATTTCTAGTCTCATGATAACCGCTGTCAAAAGAAATTGTACATTTGTAACTCTGCTTCCTCCTACCTACTGGCAAAGAGGCGGCTTCCACTCCCTGCGGCCTTCAAGAGAAATGGTGAATTGGCCTACAGACTCTCACCCGGAGAGGAATTATACTTCGCACACCCTGCGCATATCCGAGTTTCGGGTTTGAAGTGGAGTCCTTTCACGAATCTATAATTCTCTGTCTTTAAATTTGTGAAATATTGTACGTGTTTAATTGTATGTGTGTGGTGTTTGTGCGTGTGAAAATAAAGCTGTGAGTTCTCAAACCTGTACCTCAAATATCTCAACCCAACCACACCCAGTTACAACCTGGTTGCCCAACTTGCACACTACACATTGTGTTTCTCTTCAAATCCTTCTTTTAATTTATTTCTTTTGGTTTTATGTTATTATAAGGATATTTTGAACTTTTATAGAAAATTTTGTGCCTTCCCAAAAGTTCAAAGAATTTTCTTAAATGTATATATATTCCTTGTTAAATTAAAATTATTTTATCTTGATGATTACATTTTAACATTTTTATAATCGCACATCCAAAGATATTAACAGTATTAAATTTATATCAAGTATAAAAGTAAACTTATAATAAAAGGTAAATGTAAATAATTTTTCACATTATTTAATCCCGAATTTCAGCTTTGGTGTAAATCAGTCAATTTCAAAATAAATTCAAAAGAAATTTGAAAAGAAATAAATTTCAAGCATAAATGACTTACTGGCCATTATTATTTTCCAACTTTTTCAATACGATTTGAATATATTTTATAGTAGGAATACCTATTTCTTGAAATATTTTCCTTTTCAAGTCTTTCAAAGAATGATGAATTAACTGCTCATAAATTTCCTACAACACTAGCAATTTTTTTCCGATACATCAAACATTTGAGGAGCGAATATATTGTAAGGAACGCTTTCTATTGCTTAAAGGTGCACGCGATTTAGTATGGATTTGAGGAAAAAGTTACAAAAAAAAAAAGAAAAAAATCTAGAGCAAAAACAGGAAAATTTCTATAACTGAACTCATTTATGTCATCGTATAAAATTACAACATGAATTCATAAAGTTTTCTTGTTTTAAAATTGGATAATTTGGATATTTTATTACTTAAATTCAAGTCAACCAATCGTACACTTTTGAATCTGTACTTAGATTTAGATAGTTAGGATCAGAAATTAATTGTCATAATAATATCTTACCTGAAATAAAAAAAGAATTGTGTTTCCCAATAACGCCTTTTCTGGGTTGAGAAATCTATTTAAATCACAATTCATATGCAGAAAACTAAATTCTGTTATATAATATACCCTTATTAGACCTATTTTGGTCTATGGCTCTGAAACATGGACTTTTGCAAGATCTGATGAGGCCCATTTGGGTATATTTGAGTGGAAGATTTTACGGGCTATTCTTGGATATATTAGGGAAAGCAATTGCTAGAGAAGATGGTACAACGCAAAAATTTATGAATGCTATAAAGACCCAGATATTAAAAAAATTATTAAAATTAATCTATTGAACTAGGCTGCTCATGTATTTAGAATGAATGATTTAAACCCTGTACAAAGGCTCGTTTCGCAAAGCCGCAGGGACAAAAGGTGGAGGATGACCCAAGATGCTATGGATAGACGCAGTTGAAAAAGATTTTGCTGTACTGAAAGTTAAGAATTGATGGACCGTTGTCAACCAGAAGAATACCGGGAAATCTCTTCAAAGGAAAGCCTTGGCTCATTTAGGGCTGTCGTGCTTTGATGATGATGATCAAGCAATAAAATGATTTTTTTCACATTTCAAGGATTTTCCTTAGAAGAAATATTCAGAATATATGATCTTTAATTGCAAGTATTTAAAATATTTTCTTAAATTTAATTTCTGAAAAATTGCGTTGTCCAAAAGACCCCTTCTCTTCTTCGTCGTAAATAACATGTGAAAATGTGGGAAAATTATTTAAAGGAAAGAGGCAACATTTTTTTTTATTATTATGAGGAGAAGAGTTCCGTGATTAAAAGTCAAAAATGATGATGAATACTTAAAAAGGAATAAAACCCGAGTCATTCATTTCTTCCACTTCAAAGCCCAAATTAGTAAAAGAAATTCGTTAAAGAACTGCCTATTTATTAATGCATATCACTTTAATCTTCCGGTACAGAGAAGATTAAAGAGAAAACTAGAGTGCAGACGCAGACATGGACGATAAATTCGTGGTCACCACTCATTTCAGGAAAATTGAATCAGGACATATGGGGAACAGGGCAGGGAATTATCCGCCAAAGAGGGAAAATAAAAAAACCAACCTTGAACGTGTTTTTAAATTTCTCGTGCCTGTTTTTAACATCCATGGTAAACGCATAAATATTCATGAAGTTGAATTTAGATTGATCTAGGGATTGTTGGTGGCAAACATGGATCTATACAGAAAGCTCAAAAGTAAATTGCTCTGACTTGCACCTTATCTAGCTCCAGCAGCTTTTTTTAACGACAGCATGTAAATTAGGTTTTTGCGGTGCTGGATTGAAAATGCGATTTCCTGTAACGTTAGAAAAGAAAAAGAAAACACAAGCAAAAAGATATTCGTGGAATGCTTGTTGACTGACTGATGAAAAGTTCCAGACGAGAACATTTATTTGATGGATATGTATAAGAAAATTACAAAAACTTGCAATTTTGTTATTATTATTATTATTATTATTTTTTTTTTTACTTTCTTTCCACCTTTTTCTCCTTTATGTTATGTATTCCATAAGAATTTCAGTGAAAAAAAAAAAGAAAAAATGGAATTGGAAAAATGGCACAAAGGCGGTGAGAAGAATGATTAAATGCATATTTTGTAAGTTGTTGTTAAGAAATCGTCACTAAAGAAAACCTGACAGAAATGTTAAAACTTCAGAAGAAATTTTCTGTATAAGAATGTATATATATATATATATATATATATATAAGAATATATATATATATAAGCACTTCCCTCAGAAAAGATTAAGGCTTCTTTTTTAAGTGATTAAAGAAGGATCATTAAAAAGCTGAGGAAAAAAATGTAGTTAGAATAAAGTTGACGTAAATTGATTGCTCAACAAAACTAAGGCATAAAAAATTAATTAAAAAATGGAGTCCGTTTTAGTTTTGTTAATTTAAGATAATAAATTAATCTTTATTAATTACAGCATATCTAACAAGAAAATACGTACAAAAAAATCTTTTTATTAAATTGACACTTTAATTCTACGTTCAATAAAATAATTTATCAGAATTTATAAAATAAATATTTTATATTTTTATATTTCATATTTTTTTGTTTTTTTATTTATAATTAAGTATTTTTTCACATACGTGCTGCTATACTTAAATAATAAAGCAGGAATCATTTTTAATTTATTTTAATTATATCTTATCACGTTATTTTAAATTTAAATACATAAAAAAAGCATTCATAATTTATCATAAGTGAATTTCTTACTGAATCTTAGTTCTTAGATTTTACTTTTTAATTTAAAAATTTGGTTTTTACTGCATCTAATTGACATTAAAAATTAAAGTACTTAAAATAAATTATGATAATAAGATAAAATTTTTTATTTTTTTTTTTTTTTTTTTTTTTTTTTTTTTTACAACAAATTTTTTTGATGTACAATTTTTAAATAATTCGAAATTCATAACTGTATATTAAAAAATAATTCAATATTAATCTTAAAGTTTTCTAATTGCCCTATTTCTCACAATCTTTCTGCAACCTAGAACAGTGATTTAATTATTTCACTGTTTCACTGGATATGTTATTTCACTATATTGTTTCATATTGTTTCACAATATAGGAGATTTGTTAACCTATCATATAATGATTTACGATCTATATTAGTAGTAATTTTTATAGGCTACATTTTATAATAAAGATAAGTATCCCGACAACGAGTAGTTCCCATTCAATTTTTTAAATGAACTTGTCAACCTAGGTTAGAGCAACGATATTAGTTTAATGATAAATGGGATAAAAAAATTTCGAAATGCAACTTTTAACATTTTTTAAACTTATTCTATTTCGAAACTCTTCTAAGTTCTTCATGGGCCACTTTAATCTTTTTGCATTAGGATAAATTATTTTTCTGTTATTATTAACAAATAATATAAATAATCATCAGACACCTTGAAAGAAAAGGAGAATAAAAAAACAAAATAAAGTTTAATCCAAAATTTTAATCATATAAAACAATTTTTGAAAATAATAAACAAATCAATAACATTTTCAATTATTTGGCTGTTTAAATAACAAATTTTGGGCCAAATCACAAAATAGGGGCAAATTGGATTTGGCGACAATTTGTGGCGCCAAATGAGAGATGCTCCCAAATGTGGCTTTCTTGCACTGTCTGCAAATCACTGCACTTACAATCGCAACCCATTACTTGGTACACTTTGGAGACGAGTATTTTTGTCGCCATATCCCAACAGCCCCTATTCTGAAATTTTACCCAAATTTCTTTAATGTTTATCAAAATTTAGCATCAAAAACAAATATTAGATTCATATCCATATCGAAAACTGAATTGAGTATTGGTAATGACAGAAGAATATTATTTTTCAAAGTAGTAAAATCACTCATTTAAATACAACTTATTATATATAAAATCATTCAGCAATTCCAATTTACCACAATTTCCTATTTTATTTTCGTAGAACATTCATTTTCTATGGAACAGCAAAGTTCTGTAGAAAATAATTTGAGAAAGACTGCTTCAAATAATTCATCACAGTATGTCAAAAACGATCCTTTCTCGATATTACCAAATAAATGTTGGCAACACACTATTTTTAATTCGATCACATGAATAATAATACAAACATCCAATAAAGTAATATAACCATCGTGTTATTATACTTCCCAAGACTTTGTGACTCTAATCTCTTCTAGATAGAAATAAAATATCGACAGATAAAATTCTTAAATTTATTCTCGCGATCAAAAGGAGAATTTCAGCTGCACGAGATTTAGTGGCAACACCGATCATTCCGTAAAAGCACACATCTTGTCCCCGAGGTGTACACGACGGATTAGTGCACGAGGGGATGGATGTATTCAGCTTGATAAATATTCATTACACAATGGTATCAGAACGCGATTTTAGACAAAGATAAATTCGCCCGGAGTTCGCTTGTGCGCTGCGCGAGATAAAAGATAATTCAGGAAACAATAGGTGGGGAATTAAAGGAGATGAATTGCTCGCAGCTTCTCGGTTGGGACAACAAAGCGACGATCGCGCGCAGCCTTAATTCATGGCGAAAGTTTCATTGAAGGAAAATCACTCTCTTTAACGATTTTAAGATATTCCTCAAACAATTTTAGAGGGAGTTTCCGAAAAAGAGGTGGCGGAGCTAATTTAAAGCTCCCTCTTTGTCCTTCCTTTGTCACGTCTCGAAATTATTCTTTGCTGAACTTTTTTTTACAGAGAATTATATCAGCTATAGTATTTTTCTCTAGATTGTTAGGTGTGATGCTGAAATAAAGCAATATATATATTTTTTTCTTTTTTGAAAAGGCATTAATAACCATTTCAGATTAATTCCATTTTAACATAAAAGCATCAAATACATGAATGGAAGTATATTTTAGCTTTATATGTCTTTTATAAAAGATTTATAATTAGTTTAAACACAATTAAAGAAAGCAAAATCTACATGAAAAACGATGTTTTTGCATTCTAATGCATAATATTAATTAAATTAAAGTTTTTTATTAATAAAATGTGCAAAAAATTCCTTATTGTGTTTTACATAATAATGAAAACAACAATTGCTTGAAACAACTTAGTAGTGTAACCCTGCTCCTCTAACACACTGGAAAGAGCGTCCCCTGTGGTGTTCAGGAGAAATGATGAATTGGCCTACAGATTCTCAACCGGAGAGGAATTACATCTCGATATTCATTTGTGATATAAAATTATAATGATGGTACAACGCAGAAATTTATAAATACTGTAAAGACCCAGATATTATAAAATTTATTAAGATCAATATTGGGCTGATCATGTATTTTGAATGAATGATTTAAACCCTGTAAAAAGAATCATTTTGACAAAGTCATAGGAACAAAGAGGAAGAGGAAAACCCAAGTTGCTATGGATAGACGCAGTTGAAAAAGACTTTTCTCTACTAAAGGTTAAGAACTGACAGACCATTGTCACCCAGACGAATGCACGAAAATCTCTCCAAAAGGAAGGCCTGGCCCACCCTGAATTGTCTTGCTATTAATGATGATGATCAAGACAATCAATGATTTTTTTTTCACTTTTCAAAGATTTTCCTAACATGAAAGATTCAGAATATATGAGTTTTAATTTCAAGTATTATAAATATTTTCTTAAATTTAATTCCTAAAAAATGGTGTTGTCAAAAATGTCCCTTCTCTTCTACGTCGAAAAGAAAATGAAAATGAGGAAAATTTATTTAAAGGAGAGAGACAACATTTTTTTTTTTTTTTTTCGAAGAAGAGAGTTCAAATGATTAAAAGTCAGAAATGATGATGAATATTTAAAAAGAAATAAAACCCGAGTCATTCATTTCTTCCACTTCAAAGCCCAAATTAGTAAAAGAAATTCGTTAAAGAACTGCATATTTATTAATTCATATCACTTTGATCTTCCGGTACAGAGAAGATTAAAGAGAAAACCAGAGTGCAGACGCAGACATGGACGATAAATTTGTGGTCACCACTCATTTCAGGAAAATTGAATCAGGACATATGGGGAAAAGGGGGGGGAAATTATCCGCCATACAGGGAAAATAAAAAAACCAACCTTGAACGTGTTTTTAAATTTCTCGTGCGTGTTTTTAACATCCATGGTAAACGCATAAATATGCATGAAGTTGAATTTAGATTGATCTAGGGATAGTTGGTGGCAAACATGGATCTATACAGAAAGCTCAAAAATAAATTGCTCTGACTTGCACCTTATCTAGCTCCAGCAGCTTTTTTTAACGACAACATATAAATTAGGTTTCTGCGGTGCTGGATTGAAAATGCGATTTCCTGTAACGTAGAAAAAGAAAAAGAAAACGCAAGCAAAAAGCTATTCGTGGAATGCTTGTTGACTGACTGATGAAAAGTTCCAAGCGAGAACATTTATTTGATGGATATGTATAAGAAAATTACAAAAACTTGCAACTTTATTTATTTATTTTTTTTTTTTTACTTTCTTTCCACCTTTCTCCTTTATGTTATGTATTCCATAAGAAGTTCAATGAAAAAAAAAAAAAAAAAAAAAAATGGAATTGGAAAAATGGCGCAAAGGCGGTGAAAAGAATGATTAAATGCATATTTCGAAAGTTATTGTTAAGAAATCGTCACTAAAGAAACCTGACAGAAATGTTAAAACTTGAGAAGAAATTTGCTGGATAAGAAAATATATATATATAAGTACTTCCCTCAGAAAAGATTAAGATTTTTTTTTTTTAAGTGATTAAAGAAGGATCATTAAAAAAGTGTGGGGAAAAAAGGTAGTTAGAATAAAGTTGACGTAAAGTGATTGCTCAACAAAACTAAGGCATAAAAAATTAATTAAAAAATGGAGCCTGTTTTAGTTTTGTTAATTTAAGATAATAAATTAATCTTTATTAATAAAGGCACAGTTAACAAGAAAATATGTACAAAAAAAATCTTTTTACTAAATTAATACTTTAACTCTACTTTCAATAAAATAATTTATCAGAATTTATAAAATAAATATTTTATATTTGTGTTTTTTTTTTTATTTATAATTAAATATTTTTTACGTGAAACTATACTTAAGTAATAAACTAAAACATGAATCAATTTTAATTAATTTTAATTTTATCTTTCCCACAGGTAATATATTTTAAATATAAACACTCAAAACATACATTCATAATTTACCATATATGTATATTCTTACTGAAATCTTAGCTCTTTAATTTCACTTTTTAATTTAAAATTCTAGATTTTATGTAATTGTCATTAAAAATTAAAGTAATCTAAATAAATTATGTTTATTACATAAATTTGTGGATTTTTTTACAAGTAATACTTTAATGAGCAATTTTCAAATAATGCGATATTCTAAATTGTATATTAAAAACAATTCAATATTAATCTTAATGTTATTAAATTGCCATATATATCAAAATCGTTCTACTCCGAGAACAGTGATATAATTATTTAACTGTTATGGAAGTCTGTCAATCTATCATATATTGATACACGAATTCCTTTCGTAATAATTTTGTATATGTTGCCTTTTATAATAAAGTTAAGTATCCCCTACAACAAGTAGTTCCCATTCAGTTTTTTAAAGGAAGTCCACCTAAGTTGGAGCAATTATATTAGTTTAATGATAAATTATGTACTTAATTCCATTTAAAATGGAAGAGTGCACGAAATATTGAGTATTTAAATTACGGATGAATAGTTTACCTTCTTCCGGGTATAGAAACGATAATGAAAAGCATATATATATATATATATATCCAGAAGTGGGACAAAAAGACATAAAAAAAGCAATCCAACACATTTCCAAAACAAAGGTAAGAAAGGTATCTCTTAAAGGTAGGGTTGCAATTTTCGTCAATTATAATCGCACCCGTCATTTGGCGCACTTTGGCGAAATACATTTTTCATTCCGATTTCCAATGGCGATTCTGCGATTTTACCAAAACAATTTTTAATAAAGTTATTTATCTCTAAATGCATTTCATTTATACAGATAAAAAAATTTTTGAAAATAACTTTTATAGCATTGTATACAGATCTTTAGTCTTGATAAAATATAGACAATATATAAGCATTCAAAATACTTCTATTCTTTTTAATCGTAAAAAAATATAACATACTTAAATTATAAACTTTTCAGAAATATTCCCTTTTAATTCCATGAATATCATGCATGGATTGGATCAAACATATTAAAATCAAAAGCTATTCTAATTCTTACTGTTTTTTTTTTTTTTTTTAAATTTCGTTTTGTGCTCATTAAGAATTACATAAAAATATTATAATCAATTATTTTTGTAGAAGAGAAAATATAAATTTATTACCTAATGAATTTTATGAATTATTTTTATACTTAAATAAGCATCCATGATAATTTATTGTACTTTTATTACTTCCAAAATCATCGAGTAATTTATTTAAAATCTTTTCATTGAACTTTCAATAGACAATGTGACAAAAATCATCGAATATTCCCGAAAACTAATTCAGGTTTTTTTTACACACACACAAAGATGGAAATCGGAATTCTAATATAAAAAACTTGTTAAAAATAATTTTGAACTCGAGTAAAAAATATCTAAAAAGGATCAAAACTAAAAACAGTAGACTCAAGTGATAATAAAACCAGAAGCAAAATATCAAAATGATGTCAGATGCAAAAAGTGTTATGATGTTATTTTCCATTCTTAACTTTTATCAAATAATTGTTGATGTCATCTAGGGACAATAAAAATTAGTTTTTTTATTTAATTAAATAATTACTAATAAGAATTTTTGCGTAATTTTCGACTACTCACCAAATAAAATAGTAGAAATCTTTTTATTTTCTTTGTATTTAAATTTCATAATTTTTAAAGATATTGCAACACTATAATGTCTTCTTATTGTAGATTAATACGGAGATCTTTGGCCGCTTAGCGGCCACTAGTTCCTTCATTGTAAACTGTTGAAACATAGCAGTGGTCTCATGCCCTTTGAGTTAATAAGAAAAATAGATAATTAAATGCTCTTTTTTTTAAAAAAAGGATTATTTATTTAATAAAATTATAAAATGAAAAATAACAAACATTTCAAAAGTGTAGATGTTGATGAAATCAGTTGCATGTATTCAAAAAAATAAAACAGAATGAGCAAAGGTCAAATTAGGAGAAAAGCGAACTTTTTTCATCCAGACAGTTGTAGTTAATAAATCAATCAGAGCAGGAGAAAATCGTCAGGATAAAGGAATTAATTTAAAATATTTAGAACAGCGCGAGGTCTTTTGCTATGTTTGCGGGAAGAAATATCATAATCGTAATTTTTTAGGATATTTAAAGCAGGTTTATTGATGTTTTGCATATCATTATAGAATTTAGTAGAAATTTTGTGAACAAATTGTCTTAAACTTGGAATCGAGAGAGCGCTTCGAATATCGTCATTACGAAAGTACCAGGGTGAATTCGTTAACATTCTAAGATTTTATTCTCAAGCCTTTGAATAATTTCAAAATTAGTACGTGCAACAGAACCCCAAACTGGGCTTGCATAAGCTAATACTGGACGAAGATAAAAAGAGTTATATTAGTATTTTGAGATTAAGAGGTAAAGCTGAATTTCTATTGATTAAAGGATACAGAATTTTAAATTGAGTATTGAATTTTTTCTAAGGTTGTAGATATACGATCTGTAGTTAAAAATAGGCAGAGTTAATCGAAAATTACTATCAAGAATAATTCCTAAGTACTTAGTTTCTTTAGACCAGGTGGTATAATTATTATATATTTTAAAATTAGGAGGGTTATAGGATTTTTTGCAAGTGAAAAGAACTGCTTCAGTCTTGTCTACATTTAATTTTATCTTCCAGTGAACAAGCCATTTTTCTAAATCAATGATATAATTTTGCAAATTTTCCTGGATAGTGCAAGTTTTTCGGCCTTGCGATAAGATTGCAGTGTCGTCGGCATACAGGCTAATTTTGATATTGTTCTTTTGTGGAATATCGTTGATAAAGATATTATAGAACTTTAATGTCTTCGTTTAAAAATCTAATTCACCATTATAAATACGGTAAAATTACAGTTTAATTTAATTAAAAAAGAAATATTTAAAAAAAATATCGCAAGTTTTTTTATTGGAACAACATTCTAAAGATATAGAAAAAATATTAAAAGACAATCACTTACCAATTTAATTTGAAAAATGTTTCTAAGAACAAATAAAATTATTTTGTGTAAATAAATAGCTAGTTAAAAAATCGTCTGCTTTCAGTTGTTTAGATGTCATGAGGTTTCAGAATGTTTAATTTTATTTTGCGATTAATTTAATTTTTATCATGTAGAAACGATAAAAGCAAACGATTTCTAGAAAATTTTTAAAAGTGTAATTTTACATTGTAAAAGTATAGTTCCATTTAAATAGAAAAAAAATAATTAGAAATCGTTGGTAATTTTTCCGCTGAGCAACAGATAAAAAAGAAACAATTCATAGAAAAAAATATAGTAATAATATATAGTATATATGTAGAGTTTGGGCGCTTACTGAAAGACGCATCCCAGTCGAAACCCCAATTTATGTAGAGTTACACCGGTTTCAACTGATGCATTCCGGCCGAACCTACAGTTTTGTTAGACTTCTCCTCCAGTCTAAACAAAGCTGAACTTTTGAAGTGGGTGTCTAGGGGTGTTTGACATGCAAAACGCAGTAACGGGACGTTACTTTAAATGAAGCCATTTAATATTCTATTTTACAATGATATTTACATTAATTAAGGGGTTAACACATCTTTCGCTGCTTAACGCAGCCTCTCGCCAGAGTTCCTGCCAGCCGTCTCTCCTTCTTTTTTCATCTACGGGGATCTTCCCCTTCTCGTGGGGTCAGAGTTCAAAGTTCAATACACTCCCACGTTGTAAACAGCTCTGTCTAAGACAAGCAAGTGTCGCTATCTGGTGATCACGCCACCAACAAATCCCACATATATATTAAATGTAGTAAAAAAATATAGTATTTTTAAGTGTTATAGTTTTAAGTTCGTAAGTGCATAAATTTTTCTCCCGACCTCACGCTGGACATCCTTATGGCTATCAAATTTCGGACATTCAGAAACGGGGAAAGCTACACAGAAGAACGGCCCTAAAATTCAGATATAACAGCATAAAAAAAATAATGACAATCCATGAAAAATTTGTCAACCATGAAAAGTCGCCAAATTGGCGTTAAACTTAATTGGGTAATTCTTTCACGAATATTAATCCAATTTCGAAATTTTTTTCAATTGCTCTATCCTTTATATTAGAAATATCCCTGCCAATTTTGGTGAAATTTGGACGTAAATTGAAGCCACACATACACACAAATATTAAAAAAATATGTAGATAGATAGATAGATGTATAGATATATATTTACTTGCTGTAACATTCTGAAAAAAAAAATGCATGCGCTTAAATATATCTCCGAACATATTTAACTTTCGGATTCTAACAAACTTAAAAAGAAAACTTATTTTATCTGCTGAAGTTTTTTTATTTATCATTTCTTTGTTTTTGCGTAAAAAAAAAAAATACGTTCATTATCCCACTTGCTCTCTCTTCACACTATCTTCTTATTACTTCAGACAAATGCAAATTATGATCTTCTTCTTCTAGTAAGCCGAGGAATTTTCGCAGACTTAATGCAGTCAGTATACTACATGTGCCCTCCGTACAATTTGAAAAAGGGGAATAAAAAAAAAACTTTTGTTATTTTTAATTTTGTTTTTGAGTTGTTGAAGAAAACGTTGAAAAAATTTAATCCTTATTAAAGGTTTACTTTGAAAAAAATTAAATTCCTTCGTTTGTAAATAAAAGAGGTTTTTTTTTCTTCGTTTTTTATTATCTTACCCAAACATTTAGATTAAATTCTGGTAAACATAAAATTATTCTGCATTTTCTTCAGTATACTGTTTAGTTTATAAAGAAAATCTGAATTCTAATAATTTTTTACTTAATACTTTTTTATCAATAGAAAAATACTCAAAAAAGCTACGATTCTGTGTAAGATTTTTTTTTTTTAAGATTATTTTTGTTCTTGAGATAACAAAAATAATTTAAGTATTCTGGTACATCAATGTACACGATTGAAAGAGATGTGATTATTCCCAAAAAAAAAATTTATTTTGGAATAATTCTCTGAAAAAATTTTAGAAATAATAGAAGTAATAAAAATTTTTATTCTTTTTATCATACTTTTAGAATAGAATGCAATGAATAGACCATTATACTCTCATAATATAATTTTTTATTAAAAAAATAGATAGAACTATTTAATGCAACAGTACATAAATAAAATAATCCTTATTTTACTCCTTTATCATTCATACTATAATAATTTAAATTTATCTAAAATGTTTTTTACAAAATCTTAACAAATCCATATTTATTTAGATTTATTAAATTAAATTTGTATATTAAATAATATCTCTTAAAACTAAGAAATATAACGACCAAGTTTGGCAAAAATTTTCTTGTTAAAACTCCGGAGGTCGCGTGAAAGTTGAGATCGAGCTTGATACAAAAGTTTTCGTTTCTGTCTTAAAAGGCTACTGCTCTGTGTATTCCACCAAAGAAGTGTTGGGTGATGAGAGATTTCGTAGGGTTTTTTTTTTTTTTTTTTCTTTGCTATTAAGTAGCGCTTTGAACAAGAAAGATTGTAAAACAAAATATGATACAAAAGGGAGAGCGAAATTATGTTGACGTTGAAGATAAAAATGAATTTTAACCCATACATTGATAAGTCTGCAAGTTTTTGAGGAGAAATGAGTTGAAGGGATAACTGGATCTGTAAGTGATCTCTTTCAAAGAGATCGGAGTAAATAAAGAAAGATAAATTGGGTTAAATATCTGCACTCGTTATGGAGAGATCAATAAGAGATGTAGAAGTTGAAGTAATATGAATGGGAGTGTTGGTATTAATAATAATTAAATATATTATTAAGAATTTAGTTGATCATAGTTTTAGAACTAATAGTAGAAGAGGATGATTCGAGAATGGAGTGGTGAGAATCAAAATCCCCAAGAATATTGCAAGTAGATGGGAATTGTTGATAAATTGCATCCAGCCATTCAGTGATAAAGAGACCTTTGGAAGAATAGATGTTGAGTATTGTAAAAGTTTATGTAATGTAATGGCTTGTATTTCATTATCTGAGTGGGGGAGATTGATAAGATTTAAAACTCTGCTGAGAATACTGGAATCGACTGCAATTAAAAGCATTCCTCTTCATGTATTATTTGAGCAATCAGTTCTATAAATCAGTTTACCGTGTAATTGAAATTGATATTCTGAATTAAGGAATATTTCTTTTGTTGCTAAAGCTGACATGAAAAAAAATTAAAGCAGGAAAGTTCATTTGGCTCGGATACTACGAGTAACATTGTAACATTTTAAACTTTGTATTGTACACGAAAAAAAAAAGTTTATAAAAATTGGAGAACAAATCCTAAATCCCTTTTTTAGTGCTCCGGATTGATTGTTATATCAAATGAAATGTAGAGAGATTTGAAGATTGTTCATCATGATCTATTAAGTTTGTCACTGTACTATCAAAATCTTTAAGCAGCGAAACCTGAGTTGTAAATGTAGAAGAAGATAGTGTTTTTTTATTGTTTGACTTAGGAAGATCACGTATATATTTTCATTGATCATTTTAAAGAATTCTTGAAAAATAAAGGCCCGTACTTGACAGATTTTTTTCACAAAGTATTGCGATTCCATTGCTTGCTTTTGAAATAATTTTATCCTTTGTAATGTAATTGGAAGATAAACTAGCTCCAGTTTTTAATTTAGATGAGTTCTTCCTTCGGAGTGGGATATAGTCTCCGAGCTTCAATAAAAAAAAGTCGATTGAGAGTTCTAAATTTCAAAAAAGTTTCTTCAGCTTTACGTTTAGGACAAGTGTTGTCAGTGACTTTGTGTTCTTCCCTGTAATTGGTACATTTAAGAATTTTTACTGAACACGAGTCAACGGAATGTTGGGCACTGCAGAATTCGCAGACAACTGAATTTTTACAATTAACGGTTGAGTGAGTATATGAATATAATTTACTACACTAACAGGTTGTAGCGGAAAACGATACATTTTTTGTTGTGTTAGCCATAATCCGACACATTATGGCAACATATGACAACCGACATATTGTACCTGAAATAGGGACTAAAACTGGTGTGGAAAGAGTAGGCGTTACTCATTTTCCTGACTCATTTTAAAATTGCCCAAATTCTGTGACTGAGAAGTAGTTTTCTTCTTCCAATTCCATTTTAATTTCTTCAAGTGATAATCTGTTCGAATATTTTGAAATAAGAATAGGGTGATGATCTTTTCTGGGTAAAGAGATGCTTTGATTGGAATGCCCAAGATGGCTTTTCTATTTACCAGTTCTCTGGCGGTATCACAATGAATGGCGGACTAGTTCGCCTTGTCGAGTAATACGCATTTATTCAATATGCTCAAAGTACATATATTTTGACTATACTGTTGACGATATGTTATCTTTGAGAACTGTTGGATGTGCTTTTGGCCATTTGAAACCTCAAGTACAATGATGAATGAACAAGCAACATGTTGACATACAAGTTGTAAATTTGTAATAATTACATAGTGAGAAGTGTAATTAAGGCTGGTATAGTCCATTAAATAAGAATTTGAAGTGATGTCTGCCATACCAAACTTGAAATACGCACACCAAACATTCTTGATTTACACGGATTCACAAAAAAATATAACTGGGTATTAAAATAGAAAATAAATACAAAGACACTTGACTTACTTGAAAAGACAACTAAATTAGAAAGGAAACAAAATAATCAGCAGAACTTGGTCAAAGAAGAAATGGATAAACTGAGATAAACGCTAAGTCAACAATAATATAACTGAGATAAACGCTAAGTCTCTTCTTCATACTTATGGTCTCATATAGCTGTTTATAAAATCGCAGTAGAGATAATTTGTCTGTTCTTTTGTTGTTTACTTATAAAAAGAAATATTACAAAAATTTGTCAGTTATCAAACTGGATTGTACAAACTGATTACTGGTCGTTGAATATGGTTGAGCGGGATGCCTTTTCTTCGAAATTTTCTGGGGGATTTTTCTAATTTCTCTTTACAATTAAGCGTTTACAAATTTATTTAGGTTCATATAATATCTAATTTATCATTCAATAAATAAATTTAGTAACTAGTTTTCTTGTTTATATAAACATGAATTCTAACAACTGACTGTGAAATAATCTTAGTATATATAGAATACGGAAATATTTATAAATTAATTTTAGATTGACAAAATATTTCTACACAATCAAAATATTTGTTAATTTAACTTATAACTAAATTTTCAAAGTTTTTGATTTTATGAAATTGAACTATATAAAAATTTGTGATATGACAGTTTGTATATCACAGTGTAAATCAATTGCAAGTTTATAGTATCGGTCACACGTCTTGGTTGTTTTAAACATCTTCTAAATGGCAACAAAATAAACAAAACAAAACCTAAACAAGTTGTCCTTCAAAGTTCAGATTAAAATTTTCAAATTTAATAATAATGGGTGGCCATAGCGCGGAACCTCCTAAAGTTCCTGATTATAGAATATATAAAGTTTCAGATGCTCCACAGTTGATGAAAACGCAACGCATGCTGGCACAACATGGATTAAAAGACCCATGGTTACGGTGTGTAATTTAAAAGTTCTTTTCAAATAAATAAGTTCCAATTATTATTTAATTAAGTAAATTTCATGAAAAAATGCAACAATGCTTTTACAACAAATTTTGCATGTTGGAATTGAAAACATATATTTTACTCATAGTTGTTAATTTAACGTTATGGCCGTTAATAATAGGCATCATTATTTTATGCCTCTGTTTGCAAAACAATGTGCTCATGAGGATTTTCTTGAGTAAATTCTGTACTAAGGAAAAATTCATGTTTTTGTTATGCTTTATACAATTATTCTTTACCTTCATATGTATCTTATAATCCTCTTTTTAGCTACTAATGTAAAAGTAAAATAAATAAGTTCATAGTGGTTATTTTAAGGTGAACTGTTCTAAATTTGTTTCATATGTGAGAGAAAAAAAACAGCACATTCAGCAAAATAATTGCTTAAGTATATTCAAGCCTGGTGTTTAAATAATAGTTAAGTTTAATGTTTCAGCATTTTCCAATTCGTGATAGGTTAACTGCACTAAGTTTTAACCATAAAGTTATTGTGTAATGGTACAAAAAATAAAATCATACAATGTCATTTTGGCATATCTTTTAACTTCACATGATCGTAGGTTTCCAAGCCATAAATTCTTCATCGTCATAGCAAGGTTAGCCATTAGAATTTCAATGAATGCCCTAAACAGTGGATATGCTGGTTTTCTTTTATCCCTGTGTGGCATTTTTATTTTTGTTTTATATATCAAGCATAAGAAAAGGTCTAATGTTTTTAAAATATCTTGCATAAAGTCTTTTATAATTTCATTACCATAAAAGTAATAGATTTGAATACATATAATAAAGTTGGTCAAATGTTTTGATATCCCTGTTAAAGTAGTAGGAATTTGTCATGTACATTTACAATAAAATGAGTTAATTAAAAGGTAATAAAAATAAGCTGTGTTTTAAGGTTCTTATAAGATTTAACAGAATAGAGAAAAAAATCATGTTATAATGGCTTAAATTGCTGGTCTACAAGCCAAATTTTGAAATATTATTGTACAACCAAATATTTAGGTTTTAAAGTATGCCTGTAGACATATAAAATTCTGTATAAGAGAACATCAGAATCTTTGTCAACAATATGCTGGCTTAGATTCAAGATACTTAGCATCCACCTAATTCTTTCATTATGATATTTATTGTCAAAAATATGTTCCATTTTAATATTACATGAAATAAAGGAGATGTGGTTGTTGCTAAATAATAGATTAAAATGCACTAGCGTGGTTAGAACTGTCTGTAAACAAATATTTGTTGACGTGAATATAAGGAAATGATTAATATAAACAATTTGACTAATCACTTTTATTCTTGATTACTACAAAAAAAATATTAAAGCACCATTTAAATAATTGTAATATCATGCATAAAGAAATGAAATAGTATATGTTAGATATTTTTTTTTTTTTTTTTTTTTTTTTTACTCCACAGTATAGTTAGTGAATTTTGCAATCAAGGGAGTGAGTACATGTGACCCATAGTATTCACAAACTTGTGTATCTGTTATAAAATAACAGTGGGAAACTTAATATTTAAAATACCTTTTATTGTTTCTTCTAGCTAAAATAAATTTATTATAATTTATGACTTAATATGCAGCAAATGCAACCTTTATTTTATCGCAATTTATACAAATAGTTAAAATGCTACTTATCAGCAGCTTCAATAATCATTTAAAATTTTTGTTTTATTATATGAATATTGTATTATTTTATTTATAAAAAAAAACAGATCCTAAGCTTAATGATGAAATTTTTTATCTTTATTTTCACTTAAATTGCAGTCTTAAATAAAAAATAGTAATAACTAAATGGTATCGCATTAATAAAGTAACATTACATATTTCATTTCCAAATTCTTTTCATAAATACATTTTAAATTACCACATTTATTCTGAGTTCAGTTTATAAGAAGGAACAAGAGTAGTAATTTATTATAATTTCCATTAAGTGTAAAATTTAGGGAAATATAAAATGCATCTAAATTATTTCTACTTATATAAATTCATATGTAGCTACTTTTTTTTTAATCTTTATGAGAATAAATGTATTTGTGAACCCATAAAAATAATAAAACATAAGGCACAAATAGCATAAGGCATTTTGATGGGTCTTTTATTGTCAGATTTTGAAGAATTTACTACATTAAAAACAAAATGCATAGATTATTTATTAATTGCAAGTGTTACTTCATCAACATATATTTTGGAATTTTTTATTTTATAAATTACAAAGATTAAATTTCTCTCTCTCTCTCTCTCTCTCTCTCTCTATATATATATATATATATATATATATATATATATATATATATATATATAGAAAGAGTGAGAGAAAGATAAATTACATAGTACGTATGACTAGTTTGAGTTTGTGTACTTAACTATTTTAATGTACTCTACCCTTGGTATATGTATGTATAATGATAACCTTTTAAAAAAATGAAAACATATATTTTTATATTTTATTACTATTTGTTTACTATATTTGCAACAATAAGTTGTTTTTGAAGTTAAATTTTAAAAATTATCTTCTTTAAACAGCAAATTTAATTGAAATCCTAACAACTATTTAAAATATTCAATTTTGTTGCATTATAATTTTATTTAAATTTTTTAGAAATGAAGTCTGGAGATATCCACCAGCTACTCGAAACCCCTACAATTCATTGAATGAAGTATTTTTTAGGAAAATTAAGTTGGGTTTTGCATTAGCTGCACTCACTATAGTAGGAGAGAAAATCTATCATCACTATTACCCAGAAGAACACCACCATCACCATTAAATAAATACTTTATAATAGATTGTTTTGATGCAAATTTATGTTTAAAAGTTAGTATAAATGCGAAATATTGTACTGGGAGTTTGAAAATAAACTTGACTTTCATGAAATTTTCTATTATTTGAATAATATAATTAAAGTAATGTATAAAATGAAAAAAATTGAATATGAATTGTGTATGCATTTGTATAAATCTCTTTTATTTATGCATTAGTGTATATTTATTTTTTGCTGATGTAAAATTACTTACATCCATTTATTTTTCATTAAATTAAAAAACAATGTATTTGCATTTCTTTTATAAATGATATAGATATACAAAAGATAGTTTCTGCTTTTTTTTTTTATTATTATAAGGTTTAACAATTTTTTAATTATTTAGAAGATTGTAATTGAATCTATTATTAGATACTGAATTTCTATTTTAATATAGGTACATTTATAATTGGATAATTATTAAAGTTAAATCTACCATATTCAATAAATATAATTTTACTTTAATGTATACACAATTTTAAAAATATAATTTCACATTCAATATTTGAAATGGATTTATCATTGCCAATACAATGCAACACAAATTTATAAATAAAAACTTTTAAGACATGGGAAGATTTAACAAACTTTTCAATTATTTAATTCATTTATTTGATTATGCAGGATGTCAATTTCTTAGTAAATGTTTTGCTCATTATATATATATATATAGTTTTTATAACTTTATCGACTCAGCTTATGAATTATTTTATAGTTATTATATTTTCCTTTAACTGACTGTTACAGGATTCTGAGGTTTATTTTTTTTACCACTTAAGTGAATATACACACACCAGAACTGTGAATTAATTTTGAGGGATTTACAATATATGGCATAATTTATGCTATATTGCATCTTACTGTTATATTGATGTCAAAACTCTGCCATTTGGCTTTACTTTTTATTATGTGTCATTTTGCTGAAATGTAAACATATTTGTCTCAGCTCCGAAGATGTTAAATTATGAGCCATTAAAACACTTGCGAGTAATTTTACTTTTCCTATTTAATTAAAAGAAAAGCACAACTGAAAGTCATGTAGTGCTTTTGGAAACTTACTGTGAACATACTCTTATCCATAAAAAAATATGAGTATTAATTTCAACATTGTAAAAGTAATGATTTTGATACAGTTGACAAAGAACACCCTGGTCAGCACAAAAAGTTTGAAGAAGACAAATTAGAAGCATTACTTGGCCAAGATTCATGTCAAATGCAAGATGAATTTGCTGAATCATTGAATGTAGATCATAAAACAGTTTCCAAACATTTAAATGCACTTAGTATGATTCAAAAGCAAGATAATTGAGTGATATATTGAAGCCGAGAGATGTTCATAAGTGAAAAATTACCATTTAACAATTGCATTAACTTAAAAAAAGACGGGGGTGGTTTTTTGCGTCGTATTGTCACTGTCGACAAAAAAATTCATATACTACAATCCTAAACATAGAAAATCGTAGCTATGCATCAAAATTGACAGCAAGGTAGAATATTCATGGTTTAAAATTCATGCTCTGTGTTTGGCTAGACCAGCTAGATGTTGTGTACTATATGCGCTTCAACCAAATGAAACCATCACTGATGAACACTACAAAACATGATACCGCTGTTTATTGAAAGAAAAACTTCTGCAATTCAAACAACTGCACGATAAAAATTTTCAACACGACAACGCTCGTCCATATGTTAGTATAGTCAAAAAATACTTAGAAGTGCTGAAAGGGGATGTTTTACCACACCGAGATATTGCTCCATCTGATTATTACTTGTTTGGATCCATGAAATATGGCCTTGATAAGCAGTGCTTCCAATCTTACGAAAATATAAAAATTGGGTCGATTGATGGATAGCATCAAAAGGTGAGTTGTTTTTTCAACACAGAATCTATATGCTGTCTGAAAGATAGGAAAAAGTAGTGGCTAGCGATGGATAATAATTGTGTACATTATTTTTCAAATAAAGTCTTGAATTTACAAAAAAAAATCCCTCAAAATTGGTTCACTGCCCTAATATATATATATTAGTTTTAACTTATTTATTGTTTGTATTAACTATGTTTCATATCTACATAATATTTTAATCTGTCCTAACACTTATTTAGTATCTGAACAAATTTATTATGATGTTATAACAGTTAGTTGTAATAGTATCTTATTGTATATGAACTACCATACGCCTTAAAAATTATCTGGTAACTTATAATAACTCCATGCATTCTCACTACAATTACCCAATAACACTATTCCTTGCTATTATATCCTACATACATAATTTCACTGGATAAAAATGTCTTTATTATATGTGATATGATAAACAAAGTATTATAATATAATTAAAAATTGATGTACAAAAATTAGGAGTCAAGCATAGTTTTTTAAAAAAAGTATTTTTATACATTACAAATATTATTCAAAAAGAGCATCCATAGAATGCAAATAGTTATTATATTCCATTATATAACAGAGAATTTAAAGATGGGAATAAAAGATTTAAAATTGGCATCTATTGCATTATACTTTAAAAAATATATATTTCACAAATTCATAAAAATAAATGTTACAGTACTGTGTTAAACGTTATTTTATCTGCAACATTTGTGTTAGCTCAATAAGTTAAGAGAATATATTTTCATAAGGTCTAATATAAATGTGAATTAGTGTAAAATATGAACATTCATTTCAGTGAAGATGTGTAGATTCCAGGAATTGCTCATTGCATTCTTGATTCAATATAATATGTAAAGCTTCCAATATAATTTCAGCAAGATCTTATTTTACAAAAAATAAAAAGGCTTTTGTTTTCATGCAATGTCTTATTTAAGAAGGTAAAAATAATTCAAAAATGCTGTTTCCATAAATAAATTTTAAAAAATAAAATAGTTAATATAACACAAAATAATTAACATCTCTCAGTTGAATCAGTCTTTCATTATATTCTCCTAAAACTTTATACTGTAATGTGAATAATATGTCCAATATTCACATTTCAATGTCCTAGTTAAATGTAGGAATATTGGGTTTTATTCGACTTGGCTATTTATGCTAGTATATATCTCTCGGATAATTTATAAGAAATGATTATTTTTCAGTTAAGTTTTAATTTTAATACACCATTTACCATTAGGTTATTTTAATTAGCATAGTTTAAGGCACTCTTAACCATAATGATAGGTATTTAATTCCTATGAATAAAAAAGATAAATTCTCGTTTAAAAATGTATTGCAATAAATTCATTATATTCTTTATAATAATTTTAAATCAGTTATTAAAATGTACATATTAAATAAAGATGCCATCAAAATGATTATAAACAATTTTATTTTAAGAATGATAAATGCAAGTTAAAATAATTGAGGAAGACCAACATCAAACATAGTAATATATAAAGTTTGAAATACCATCAATTGTTCTTATAAAAATATGTAATTGCTGAAGTAGGGAATACAAAACAATTATAGTAATTATGTAACAATACAATTATCCAACATATAAATAATTTAAATATTATAAAAATTTTGATCAAATGAGTGATAATATAACTTCATTATTTTTTTTTTAATTGGTGATATTAAAAACTAGTGAAAAATTTGTATTTGACACAAAAATTTCAGTTCAGGATTTTTCACTAATCAGGAAAAATCTTAATTTTAAAAATCAATCTGATAAGTAAAAACTCCATTAAAAAATTAAACTTTTATAAAAGTTTAACCTTGCATTTTATATAGTATTGTTCCATTATTAAAAATCATTTTTGTCAATAATTTAATTAGATAATTATAATTTTAATTAAATTATTTTATCACATAAAGGAATTAAAATTTGAAATATATAAAATAGAATATCACAGGCATATTTAGATAAGCTACAAATGAAAAACGCAATACAAATAAGATTAACAAATATTCCAACAAACTTAACATACGAATAAATATAAAGAATAAAAAATTGCAAGAAACATGTATAAAAACAAATTAGGTATATATAAGTATAAAGCAGATCTAAAAATTCAAGTAAATGTATAAATTTTGATCACAAGTGATATTGCATATAAATTTTCTTTTTGGTAATTTTTTATTTATCTTTTAATACTATTATGCTGCAAGTTGAATGATTATATAAAAAAAAAATTTTATTTCTTAATTTTTGCATTTTAACTCCGCCAATACAAAAAGTATTTTTAAAAGAATAAATATTCTAATTTATAAATAATTTTATTATTAGCATCCTTAAAGAATTACTTTGTCTTATTAAAATGGAATGAATTCTATACATAATTAATTTCAAAGTTTTACAACATATTAATTTTTAGTAGTAACATTAAATCGAATAACTTAACAATTTAAATACAAAACATTTAAATTAAAAACAAATAATTTGAACAAATTGATAAAGTTATGTTAAACTAAATATTACTAATTGAAAAATAAATATGGTTTTATAATGTTTGTAATAAAGCATTTTGAAATTTCTTTTAATTATCATTATGCAATTACTTGCAATAAAACACAAATATTAAAAAATTATATTTTGTAAAGATTAAATAATTCTATTCTTAAACATTCAATGTTTTTTTTTATTAAGATTCATAAGTATATATTCATTTCCATATTAAATTTGGCTTAGATAATATTTCATTGATATATTCACATTGTTAAGCCTTTTTATATTTGACTTACAAATGTTTATGATCAAGAAATAACAGATGAAATATTTACACATTTAATAAGAATATGATACTTCTTAAATTTCATTTTTTTTTTTAATAACATATATAAATTCTTATAGAAAAAAAAATTATCACAATTTTAAGAATACAAATATTTTTCTTTTTTAGTGTTATTAAAATGGACTAGAATATTAGTCGCTACATATTGTAACAAGTGCTGTAAATGAATATTAAATATTATCCAAGAAATATATGTGTTTCCAAATTTTTTGAGAATAAAAATGTTGTACATCAACAAATCCAATTATTTTCCTGGTGATTCAAAGTTTAGTGATGGCAATGTACTAATGGTTTTTTTGTCCAACAAAAATATTGCTATGTTAAAATTTGTTTCATTAATTCAATACATAACAACAAAGTTAACTGATCATGAATTATTTACAGACTAGATATAAACACTAATTAAGATTTGATTACTGTGTGATTAAAATCCAAACCATTTATATATGAATGAGATTTGTATTTTAATGAAAAACGGCTTACTATTATTTAGAAATTTAACCTGTATATAAGCACATTATAATTATGGACACCTAAAAAATTGCTACCAGGGAACTGGAAGATTTCTACGACAGACATTTATCACTCGTATCTGGTTTTAAAAATACAAAAGATTATCTAATACACAGATCTATATATAAAAAAGCAGTCCAAAGAATTATATTCACATACAATTTAAAATACCATATAACAACAAATTATAAACCAATTTTTTTGGTTAATACCCTTATGATATGTTTTCCTTTGAATTACTTATATTTTGAATACTCTCACAATCATTATCTTTTTTGAGAACTTTGAAAAGTTCTTTTTCTGTTTTAGAATAATTTTCCATTTGCATATTTATGTTTCTGGAATTTTCATCTAAATTCTTCAAGTAAAAGTTTATATTAGCCTCCTGTGAATCATTGGAAATTTCTTGGCCATTTGAAGACGAGGTATTGCAAGTTTCTTCATTGCCATTAACAGGAGAGATTTGGATTTGTTCATTAACATCATCTGATGTACTTAAAGTCGGAACAACTTCATTTTCATCTATTTCTTCATTATGACCTTCATCCGAATTAACTAGACAAAAGAGGAAGAAGCCAAAATATTATTGTAGAAAACTTTTGAAGAAAAACCAAAAACCATTGAAAGCATACAAAGCATTGTTGATATGAAGGGCGAACACTACAAAAGGTGGTGTTGGAAAATTTTTCCCATAAAGGCAAACTCAACAAAAAAAAGGTATTCTAGGTATTGTCATTGTGGGATATCTCAATTTTGGCTTATTAATTTTATAATAACAAAAATATATTTATATGGCAAATGGGGAAAAAATTGATTAGACGTTAGGCTTGCACTTCGTATCCGCTACACCTCATATGTGATGTTTTCAATGGTTTTGCTTTTTTCAAATTAACTACATTCAGAAGAATTTCATAATTTTAGCAAAATTTCATATATATAGCCTTATTTTATAAAATACTGATGAATGAAATATTGTAATGTCATGCTTATAAATTTAAACAGCTTAAAATCAGTAACTATAATTTTTCTCACAGGAAATCTAATATAAATGACAGCAGCAAGTAATCAATGGATGATTTGTTTTGTTCACAGGTGTTTTTTAACATACCAAGCACTCATAAATTTTTAGAACCTTTTTGATGACAAAATAAAAAATTATCAAAAACACAGAACTGAATGAAGTTGTATACATAAACAGTAAACACTCTTAAATCCAGCACATTTGGGACCACAGCCATGCCAGATTAGCGATTTTGCCTAATTATCAAGTGTCCATATAGTTTTAATGGGGTTGTCAAATTTAAATCACTCTAAATATTTAAACTATTAAGCCATGCATAAATTTAATGTGCTTACACACATTATAAAACTGTATGAACAATATAAATATCTAATGTATTTTGCCATTCTAACCGTTATAAAATTAAATTTTATACACTGAACATTAATTTAATTGAATATTCTGATATTGGTAAAAAAAAAAAACACAAAAGAAAACTTAATACTCTATAACGATAGGTAAAACAAATTCTGACAAACTAGTCTATTGCAAGAAAAAATACACAAGACCTGTCTGTCTTACTGCTTTAAAAAGTATCACATTGTGTGTATCAGATCTTTTCAATAAATTGTTATGACTTGAAAACAAATTTATGAGTTTTTAAAGCTGTATCGAAATGAAAACTGATGGTTACGATTAATACTGGGCAAAAATGCTAGCAGAGCTATACTGACACTTGCTAGTCAAAGTCAACAAATGTCTGAATCCAGATGAAAAATATGAAACAGAAAGTCTCAATCAGTGCCAGGAAAAAACAGTAAAAAAGTAATTAGTAGGCAAATTCCATGGGAAAATGCTTTAAAGTAATAATTGCATGGAGATAAAACAACTTTTTAAATGAAATTTAAACAGGTTAGAATGCGATAATCAATTATAATTATTTCAAAAAATAAGAAACTCTTGTGCAATTTCCAATTCTATTCTAAATGGAATAAATTTTAAAAATCTTTTAACAATTACTACATTTCACTTTTCTAGCAAATATAATATTTTCTAGCATATGAACATTTCTAGGAAGCAATTTTTTTCAAAATGAAATTTAAAGCTTTTCAAAGACTATTCTTTAAATTACTATATGTTAGTACATCAAAATGATAGCTAATGTGTTATTAAAAAATAACAAGAAAAGTTAACAAACATACTTACTGTTCAGGATTTCTGCATCTATGGCTGGAGGAATTGCTTCATTATCACTGTAAATATTTTAATTATATTATATAATAAAAATATTAAAACATTAAATTCAAAAATACATGTGAATCAAAAGATAGATAATACTTAAAAATTAGATAATAACTTAGATAATATTTATGTGTAAGAATTAGCACAGAAAAATAATAATGTTGTAATAAGTGTTAAAAACAAATTTTATATATCTACTTTTATTCATAAAAAAACATACTTTTATTCAAATTAAAGGCAATCACAAAGCAATGTAAATAAATTGTTCTGCACATAAGATAATGCAAATAGCATTTTTATCTATGGCACATTAAAATAGAAAAAATTCATTTAAAATGCCAGTATAACAATTATTTATAAATAATATTTTTACTGTTCACAAGCATTTTGTATAGTGCATATAAAAATTATAAAAATCACTGAAATATATATATATATATATATATATATATACACTCAAGAGCCAAAACATTATGATCACCTGTCACCTTTCACTTGCTTCTGTGTGTGTTCCCATCACACACAGAAGTAAGTGAAAGAATGATTCTTCAGACTCTCCAGCAGCAGTTAAATACCACTTCCAACTGATCACATGCCTTCCACGTCATCCAGGCGAGTCCATTGCAAAATGTAGGGGTGGTCATAATGTTTTGGCTCTTGAGTGTATATTCATTAAAGATAAATCCATATAACAATATGTTACATTTTATGCTAAATTATGAATTAATATAAGTCCTAATAATTTAAATTAATAATCATTCTTAAAGGAAAATTCAAGGAATTCTTCATTAAAATATAATCATTCTTACAAGGAAATAATTCATTAAAAGTAAACAAGAGTAATAAACTTAAGTTATAATATGTATAAGCTGCAGAAATAGGTCTAATTATTAGATATTTTTTTTATTTCAAGATATTTAAGTGATATTTTTCAATTTAAGAGATATTTTTTTACTTTACATTTGAGTACAAGGTTTGATTTTTTTCTCCTATTATTTTTTTTTTCTTTTAAAATAATCTTTTCCCCTCTTTAAATTTTATTTATTATTATTATTATTATTATTATTATTATTATTATTATTATGAGAGGCATGAAAATATTACTATGTGTTTAAATAAAATTTTTCTTACCCATTATTGACATTTAAGTCATCCATATCACCTTGAGTCAACTGTAGTTTAGACAATTCTAAAGCTATTAAACTTTCTATTGCTGGATCTATAACGGGAACAACTTTCACAGTTTCTAAAATATCAAAAGAAGGCATGTTAAGATAATTCTAAAATAATTTTAAAAAGGATAATTCATTGAGACACAAATAGAATAAGAAAAAAAAATCTAAAATCTAAAATGGTGACAGTCAATTTGACATAATTTAATTATTTTACAAAATCAAAGAATAAAAAAAGTTAAAAAATTATCTTTTAAAAAGAGACCTAAATTCTAATTTATATAATAATAAACAATGATATAATTTAAGGTTGCATAATAATAATAATTATAAATCTCATTTTACACAAAAAGAAATATTTTATTAAATAATATTTATGCAGCATTATAAAAAATTTGACAGAAAAAAAAACAAGACTAAACAATGGTGAAAAAGAATTATGTCAAAACTAGGAAATAGATTGCAGAAAAATCATAATCATGAGCTTTGTTTTATTAACTTAGTATATTGTTCTAAGAATCTTAAAAAAAGGCACACATTTTTCTTATTCAAAAACATAAGTTGTAAAAATTTCCATGTTTTTATAAATTAAACATTAGGGAAATTTGAAATAAACAAGAGGGAAAAAAAAAAACCTTTCTGAAAAATAGTGAAAATATCAATATTTATTTTAGATAATCAAATAAGATTAAATTAAATTAATAAAAAAATGAAAAGTTAACAATAAAAAAAATCAGTAACAATCATAATTAAAAATCAGCTTGCTAGCTTTACATTCAAAATATTTAAATATTGATGCATTATCAAATTGCAATACCATAATTTGCTTTAAATTTAGCATGTATTTAAAATTTATACAATGAAATAGCAATATGTATGTATAAAGTAAAAATCTAAACATGTAAACATCAATATTTGCAGTGAAACTTGTTTTCATTTTTTTAATTAGTTCTATTTCATTTTTTTAATTAATTTTAATTCATTTTTTTAATTTTTCATGCTTTTTAATTAATGTACCTTTAAATTCTCATTCTTAAGTTAAACAAATTATAATACTGCAAAATTAATAATTTCTGAATTTTGTCACAAAAAAATTTATAATACCTCAGAAATAATACATAAAAATGAAAAAAAAAAGTTTGCATTAAATAAGAATTTCTGAATTTTACCAGGACGTTTGAATTCATTCCAGTGCTTGCAAGACAGAGAACAATAATAATGAATGCAGCCAGTCCTTTTGTTTTTAACTCTTGGCCTTTTACAACCCTCACGTGCACATTCACCTATAAGAAGGAAGTAGATTTTGTAACTCTAAATTTACATTATTATAAATTATAGAGCATAAATACCTGCACTAAAATTAAATATAAAAAATACATCCATATTCGATAATAGCATTAAGTTCAATTTGCTATTTTATTTAAGTTAAAAATATTATTTTTTGAATGAAAAGGAAAAGCTTTTTTAATTAATGTATATAATTTTATAAATACTCTTTAAATATTTTTAGAATAAATTTGCATGTGCATGGTTTTTAATTAAAGTAAATAAATAATAAAGAATACAATACTTCTGTAAACAAATACCTTTCATTCACACATGAAAAACAAATAAAAAAATGTATAATATTAAAACTTTTATAAAATGCAAGTGATTTAAGTATTTTACTAAAAGTAATAGAAATTAGAAAAATCACAAAGAACAATCTGCTCAAGAATTTTCTTATTTACGAAGTATTTATATACATAAAATTTATAAAAAATATGAATCACAATAAGTAAAAAGTTATTAAAAATAATATTACAAAAATAGTTTTGTAGGTTATAAATAATCAAAGAAATGATTCATTACAAGAATAAATTTTTTAAAATTTTTATAAAAATCTGAATATAAACAAATTAAAGGATCTGGCTACCTAATACGGATGATAAAACAGAATTCTTTGAAACATCGTCTTCATCACTATCATAATCAGGCCAATCAAAGACAGCTGCAACATTAGTGTGTTTACCATAAAAATTCATAACCCATGGATCTTTCGGATCTACAGTTTCTATAGAGTCTAACAGAACTTTTGTCAAAACAGGCTACCAAAGAAAAAATTTTTTCATCAATATAACGCAATAAAACAACAATTCTTAATCAATTACAACTAATGTATTTTATGTAAAATTTTGGTAAAAAAAATATATTATTTATAAAAACTTATTTTTTAAAGAGTATTTATAAATAATATATGCTTTTATTCATTTGTTTTTCATGTTTTTTCTATACATAATATCACATCAAAATATTCCATGAAATGCATAATTACAATTTGTATGCCAATCATCACCTGATTTATGCATTGTTGTAGCAAAAAAAATTCTGTACTGCACAACTAAGCATAAGAAAAGAAGATATCTCATTTATAATTGATGCTCAAAACAATTATGTGCTATATGTGTATTTTTGTCAACTTGATCAAAATAGGACTTTCGTATAGTGACATGTGATGACTACATAGTCTGAGTAAGCTAAATTGCAAAATTTTGGTCTTATTCTATATTAAAATTTCATGAACTTTGAGATCTTAATCATTACTCTATTGGTCATTCCTGAACACAATGTCAGAAACCCAAAGTCAGCAAGCAATTAAAGCAGACACAATTTCTTAGTATGATAATAAGGGCATGATACGTAATTTGATAGTTTAAAAGTTGTTTGAAAATTTGCAATAATCTTATCTTCTTTTATATCACTGAAAGAATTCTTACATAAAATTTCCGATTATTACCAATAAAAATATATGGCTCTTGTTTTGGGGAAAGTGGATCAGTAATGTCCTGGACCACTTTGAGTGTTTCTTATCTGTATCTTATTTTTTTTTAAAATTTCTTTCATAAGCTAATTATTATATAATTAAATAATTATTTTATCTCATCTCGTATGTGTGTGTGTGTTTTTTTTTCTTTTTTTTTGAGTAATTATCAAATAATTTTATGGATGACCAGTATGTCGGCACAAATGTTTATTTATATTTTTTAACTTTTAGAATAACAAATGAAATTGAATAAAAATATTTAGTTAGTAATTTTTTTTTTATTTTTTTTATTTACTTTTATAGAATACAATGTAAATGTGGTGGGGTTTTTTTCATAGCATAGTTTTGACAAATATTTTTTTCTTTCTGATTTTCATCCCCTCAAAAATATAATAAAAAGGGTATTTAAAAAATGAACAGTAAAAACAATAAAACTTAAACATCAAAAGGGCATTTTAAAAACTGAAAAATATTTTAACCTAAAATATAACTGAAAAAAACTGAAAGTACCCTAAAAGAAACTTTATTAAGGTGTATTATATTGAAGGAAACGAGCAAATATTCCTGAGTCATTTATGAATGGTCCCATATCATATCCTGCAGAGATCTCTTTTATCATAATTACAGTTAGATGTGGATTATATAACTATGGTAATTTTTTACATTAGTTAACAGATTGTTTATTGCATTCAACTTTATCAAAATAAACTCAGAAATTGATAATTTGCTAAAGCTCATGGAATATAATTGAATATTAAAAATATTGAATTTGAACAATAGTAAATCATTAAAAATGTATATATTAAGCAATACTCACATCATCGTCAGGATCTAAACCTACTAAGCCTGGCAAACGATGTCGTAGTTTTCTACGCATGCTCGGTGGTGTTTCAGGAGGTATAAGACCTTTTTGAACTGTATTAAGCAATTCAAGCCTTTTCCTTTTTACATTTGAAATCATTTGAATAATTTTAGACTGGGGTGTCTGAATATAGGTATGAGCCATAATATCTGATAGCTTTTCAGCTTCTTTTTCAAGTTCACTCTGAAAAATTTAGCACCTGTTAATAATCCTAAATAAATTTACTAATAACAAAATTAATAATGATATAAAATTAATACACCTATGTTATAGGTAACAATTATTAAAACTTATATAATTCATTAATGATTATGTTAATTTATATGTTTTAAATTAATAAGAATCTTAAATAAAAGCATTAAACAAATAGTCCTTTCTTTATAATGAACAATTTGAAATACACCCTCCTCATACATAAAAATAAGGATTGTGTTACCTATATTTATTTATATATGTGCTAAGACATAGAAAAAAATTATTTAAAAAAAAGCAGTAAGAAACATTTAATTTCAATGTAATATAAATATGAAGCATAAGCTGGTACATGCAATTAAAATATAAACATGTCTAAATAAATATATATGGAACACAAACTTATAATCCTTATCCTTATACTTACTTATAAGCCTGATACTTACAAATCTTATACATAAACTGATACTGATAGTTATATAAATCATAATTATATTATGACTTAATTTAAATTACTCATTACATCATGAATTTATAACTAATAGCAGTTTAAAATGTTAATCAAAAAAAAAATATGCTGTTAAATATAAAATGTTAATTTTCCAAACAATTACTTCATAGATAATTTTAAAAAGATATATGTTTCAAAATAAATGAATCTAAAAGGTTTAATTACTATATCAATTTTATATTCTTAAAAATTACAGAACTGTTAACACACAAAAAAAAACTTACTTGTAAATATTCAAAAATTGTCTTATTATAGCCATTATCTTCCAAATAAAATCCATATACATAGGTGCCACATAATATGCGCCGGGCTCTCAAAAGTTCATAAAGAGCATCTTCTAAAAATGTCATATCAATTTGTTCTGCCGATGCAGTGGCCATAGATGCAGCTAAAATATTCATTTTGTTTTGTACTATTTTGACAAATGGTTCTTCAAACTGAAAAAATTAGTAAGGTCAAATTAAACATTTTTCAATAAACACACAGCAAATGTACCTTTTCAGCATGCTTGGCTACAAAATAGTACATTGTGTGGATGCTTCATTACCAATAGTGTGCGTGATTGTTTTTGTAGTGATCCTACAAAATCGCCGATCTCGCATATGTTTGGAGTAAAATGCTTTTGTCAGCAATTTTTCCTGACTTATAGATATTTTTACGAATTTCCCTGACTTTTCCAGATCAGCAAAATTTCCTGACTTCCCAGTTCTGTCACCACCCTAAATTGAGTGCAACCATTAGATATATTATTTAAACTTTTAATTAACAATTCTTGATTTAAAATAACAATTAATTCTTGAAAAATATCAGTTCCTTTCAAAAGAATCATCGTTAATGCCCAACACTTATAAAAAAGTTCAATAACTGAATATTGCTTTACAATTTTTACACGAACAATGTTTAATAGTCTTTATTCATTGAACATTATTTAATAATGTCCATTAATTGAACATCATTTAATAATGTTTCTCCATTGAACATCATTTAATAATGTTCATTCATTGAATTTTTTTAATAATGCCCATTCAATACAAAGGAAAATAAATAAAAAATTAGCAGTAAATAAATTTATCATTGTCTTTTTATATCAACTAATTGATATTGATATCATTTAATACCATGGTAATACCTTACATACACATGAAAACAATTTTTAAAAGTAACAGAATAATTTATTACAAAATAAATAAAAGGAAAAATTATATGATGAGAAAAATTCAGACATGAATAAGTAACACAGCCTTATACAACAAATTATTGAGAAATTATTGAATAATAAAAGGAAAGATATTTATTGTTTTAAAAATACATTCGTTATCTGTGGCTTGCACAAAAATGAAATAAAAAAAAATATGTATATACTTACTCTGTAACTATTCTCATGTTTTTTAAACCTTGTATAATACTGTAAAAATCTTTTTAGCTCTTGCATATGCTTGTTTCTTTCTTCCGCCTGATAAGAGATATGTTTATCATTCATTCAAAAATAAATAAGAAATCAATTTATTTAAAATATATTTTTTAAACATTTATTTTGTGTGTAATTTGATAATATAAAAATGCATTTATTTTCTCTTTCATTTCAAACTCTTATGGCTTAAGAAAATTAGCATTTATATCATAAAACAAAAATAAAAACCATATAGCTAATGATATATCACATTTTAGCACGGATAACATGAAGCAATTTGAGTTTACTTGTATTATTTACATTCATCATGTTTTTAATTAATTTTAATCTGAGTATGCCACATTTCTATACAACAAAGGATAGCATTTGGTCATTACTTTTTTTCATACAACCTCATGAAACAGGGTGTTTTTAAATCTACAATTTACTATTCTTCATTAACAAAGAAATTATATGTTTTATTTCATATATCATTATATTATTGTGAAGAAAATAATAAGCTTACCTCATTAATTAAAGCTTCAGTCTTAACTTCAGCACGTCTAACAGCTTCATGTCGATTGCATCGAAAATAGCCGCCTGTAGTTGGGCTATGTTTCTTCCAAGATTCGAGACACACCCAACAAAATTCATATTTACACTGTTTAAAATGAAAAAATACATTATTAATAAATGCATGCTTAAAAATTTAAAGATGTGTCAAAATAAAAAAAATAATATTACTATCAATGACTTCAGAACAAAAACTCCATACAAAATTACATAATGACCAAAGATCTAAAATAATCAAAATAACTTAAAAATTAAATCTAAAATAATTATATTCTGTAACTATACTACACTGAGTACAGGTAAGTAGGTGCTATTTTATGGCAGAAGGACCAGTTCTGGCTAAGCTGCACCAAACAGATGATGGAACTCAGGAAAACTTGCATAATTAGAGAAGAATTATTTATACGATGAATTAAAATTTTCTTTGCATATTTTGGTTTAAAATAAATTTAGAAGTTTTAAAAAATTAACTAATATACATGTCTTAGGGTTTAAAATTCTTCTTATTAAAAGTTGATTTTATTTAAAATAAACTAATCTAAAGCCATATTTTTTCCTCTTATATTCAATATCTTCTTCATTAGAAAAATTGTCTAATGACATTGAGCAGATTCTGTTCTGGATGATGATTTAGATTCGGGTGGAGACAAAAGAACTTGATAAATCTGTTCCCATTTACTACTTAACACTACTGCTGGGACTTTAACTGAAGGCATTCTTAATATATGGCAAATCCACTTTTTCTTTTTTTGAGTGGTTGTTGTTTTGTCTTATTATAAAGATCAAAGTTTGATATTGTTTGTCCTTATATATTTTTCTGAAGCATCTATTTTGACAACTGTTTATTTTCTTATTTTGCTGTTTAGTTAATTTCTATGTTTCGGTTCCATATAAAAGTATGTTTTTTACCATTGAATTAAATATGTAGATTTTTGTCTTTAACATTAAATTATTTGAATGCCAAACTTAAGTTAACTTTCTAAAACAATTACATGCTTTTGAAATTCTGAAGCCTATCTCAGTATTCGTTTATCAACTATTATTCCAACGTATGTATATCAGTTGGCATCTTCTATTTGGCCATTTTCCAATTTAACTGCACGTTCAGTTTTTTCATTTATTCTCATTGTTTTGGTATTGTTTTCATTTGTTTTGAATCATAGAGATTCTCCATACTTTCCAAAAATATTCGTCTTGTCTTGCAAATCTTCAAATTAGCTGATAAATAAAATAATATCATCAGCACAGTCTAAATCTTAATATCGCAGTAAAATTAATATTATTAATACATTTCTCATTATTCAGTTTATTATAATTATGACTAGTAGTCCTGATATAACAACCCAGTCTCAATGCTAAAGGATTCTATGAGGTTTCCATTAACTTCTATACAATACTTTGAATCCCTATAAAGTTTTTTACTATTGTTTATAAATTTTTTGGAAAAACCATATAATTCTAAAATCCTCCATAACATATCTCCATTGAATTCCAACACAGTACCAGCAAAAAGGTGAGAACAGGACCATTCCCAACAACTACAAACTTTACTCGTGCAACCAGAAAAACTCAAATGACTAAAACTTATAAAACCTTACTATGTTGAAGTGGCAAATTAAAATGACAAATTGAGTTATTGTGGCCAAAAGTTTTTTAGAAAGAGGAAAAGCATAGAATGCAGATGAAATTCGGGTTCCAGACTTCAGTGCCCACCATGGAGACCAACAAGAGAAAGTAGTGCTTTAGTGCTGAACAAGATCTATATATGCATTATCACTTCATAGAACAACCACTACCCTTAGAGAGATTCCCAATAAATGATACACCCTTTGAAACCAAATAAAAATCAACCACAAGAGGTTAATAACAATTGCTATACCCAGATATGGAAGAGTAACACTATCTATCAAGAAGCCAAAGTAACAAGTTGCCCAAACAAAAGTTTAACACAGCCAATACACGATCATCAGGATCCCCTTTTTACTGGGACATGGTTCGCCATGCATGCAAACATATCGGTCATAATACTGAAAGTGATACAGAGAAAAATTAATCAACTCAAAAATGCTAAGAAAAGTGACAAAAATAAATACCAGCAATAGCAATAAATTAGAAGAAGAAAAAGCAAAACAAATGTATAGAAAAAACGAATCTCAATAAGCTAGTATAATGCTGATGAAGTTAGTGATCTCAATGGTGAAAGAAAAATAGGATGTGAACAAAAGAATAAAAGCAAAGATCACTGGATCGCCTCAGCGTTGTAGCACCCATATACAGTAGAATCTCTTTGAATCTCGATAAGTCGAACACTTCCACAACTCGAAACAATTTTTTGTTCCCTGCCCTTCAAGCCCCAAAACCTCCATTATTCGAAATTTCAACCCTCTATAAGTCGAAATAATTACTCAATACTCACAAACCATTTTGCTATATATTTTTCCTCCGTAACTCGGAAAAAAAACTGGACCTCTGTATCTCGAACATTAGCAATGTTTGATTTTACAATCCTTTTTGCAACTTTTACAACTCGATCATTTGAAACTAATTACTTCTATAGCTTGAATAAAAATAAGTTACCAACTTTAAGGATTTGCCAACAATGCACATTATTGTTTCTTAGAAAAAAATATATGAGTATTAGTAAATAGAATAACAAATTCTATGAAATAGCAACTCGGAAGAAAAAGAATTTTCTGCTCTTTATAGCTTAGATAATGCTATAGATGGAGAACGATCAAATTGTCTAAAGCAAAAAAAAAATAATAATAATAACTGACTTTTTTAGTACATAATATTTTTAATTTTAAGGTTGTTTCGGAATTATTTTGATTTTTTATTGTAGTACATAATATAACTTTTAAGTTGCAAATAAACATGTTTATTAACGCTGTTACCTCTTTAACTCAAAATAAGTTAGAAAGTATCTAAACCTCTACATTTCGAATATTTCCTTGCAAAATCCGTGTAAGTCGAAATCCTCTATAAGTCGAAAGCCCTATAACTCGAATTATTTGGTGTCTCCCTTGAAGTTCGACTTACAGAGGTTCAACTGTACATCTAAAGAAGATGTACCTTTGAGAGCGAGATTGAGTACAAATACTTTTTTTAACTACCTATGCATCATGACATTTTAAAGAATACTAAATGTTAGATGATATTTTATAATCTTCTAAATACATTTGATTAAAAATTACAAATTATGCATCAATGAAAAAAGCTGATATTGATAGAAGAAATTATTGCTTGAAATGGTTTAAAAAATATATGTAAAATCAAAACACATTATTCAGGAGAATCTTAAATTGAATTATTTTTTAATATTAATTATTTTATTTTATATTTGAATATATTTTTAAAACTTACCTTAATGCACTTCATATGATTACAACCTTCATTCCTTTGAATTGGGCTCTTACAATTAGGACATGGTTTAGAATTTATAACCATCCACAAACTGTTTTCTGCCTGTTCAGTTTCAGAATATGTGTGTTTTACTAAAAAACAGATATTTTAGGAAAATATTAAGGTAAAATAATTTTAAATTGCATTTTTAAAATTCTAGATAGTTGTACTAGAGAAACAAGTTTACTGTTCCATTAAAATGATAATGCATTAAAAACATGTATATTAATAAGATATAAAAAGTTGCCTATATTTGTTTCTAAATAAATACAAAAGTACTTTTCTCAGCAATCAATTTATAGAAATTATACAATAGAAATATGTCATAATCTAATTATACATTTAAAACATACATAAACTAATTAAAATTACTACTGAACATTAATTAAATTACTACATTTATTATAATCCAAAAGATTTTTTTATCAGTTTCAAAATAAAATAATATTATCCTCTCATATTTATTTAGAAAAAAAAAAGTTATATGAAATTCCTAAAATGATTGATAATTCATAATATATTTCACATCAAAATATTACAAAATTTTCAAATATAAAATTAATTAACTCTTTGTAATTTTTTTAACTTAATCATTAACTCTTCATCATTTTTTTTCTTTACATCTTAAAAATTATTTAAAATTTTAAACAAAATTTCAGTAATTATTCTTGAGTAATTTTTTTTTAATGATTTTCACTAAATTTCAAATAAAAGAATTATATATATAAGAAAGTTGAAATTTATATGGAACTAAATGTTTATATTCAGTGATATGTCACTGTCTATTTAAATAGCAAATAACAAGGTAAGAAAGGAAGAAAAGAAAAAACTTTAGCAATTAGTGTATTTTTAAAACTCTTCAAAATGATACCATTTATAATTAATATCTTTTGATCATTTTGTTTTCTTAAAAAAAAATAATAAAATAAATAACTGTCTAGTGTCAGTTAAAACAAAATAAATACTAGCATTACATAAAAATGACTATAATACTTACATTCCTGAGGTTTAATCTCAGCAATTTTACTATGCCATTCACGCCATTTCTCACATCCACAAGGAGCATGTGCTTCGCCTAAACATTCCCTTAAAATAACAAAAAATATTATTTATAACTATCAATATTATATAAGTGCATGAAGAAATTGGATAAAATATTACTTATAAACATACCAACAAAAATAATGTCCATTACCACAATCAACAGAATGTGATAATGAAGGAGGTACTGAAAATGATAAAGCTATGATTTCATCACTTGTTTTTTCCATTTCAGGAACTTTAACAGCTCTAGCACAACCAGGAGAAGGACACCATTTCATACTGGGATTACTTTCAACAAACGCCTACAAAATATATATTTTAATGTAAATTATAAATTGCTTTAATTAGTAAAATACTGTATGTTGAATAGAAAGAGATATCACAAACCTTAATATCAAATTGAAAATATCTTTTCACCATATCCTCTGAAACAAGTTTTTCTATTACATCGATGGGCACCACATAAGAGCAGTTATATGCAGGACATAAAATATTAGTTGTTTCACCATCAACTATTTTGGCAGTTAGATACCTAATTCATTCAAATATAAATATTACAATTTATCAGTCAAACAATTTAATCATCTTACAGTATTAGTATAAAGATTTTAACACATTTCAACTGGTCATTAAAGAGCTATAGTAAATGGAATACTTGCACTTTGAAAAATTTTAGGTGTGAAAACATTTTCAGACAAACATTTTTTTTTTTTTTTTTTTTTTTTTTTTTTTTGACGATTTCAAATAAATTTTAATTATATGAATCACTAAAACCATCAGCAATTAATTACAAGTTTCCAACAAATTTAGTTAAAACTTTTTTAAGAAAAATAGCAAAACTAATTCATTTTGTGATTATAATTTCAAACATCGTCTAACATTGATAATTATGATGTTAGTTCATGTTTACTTATTAAGAGGTCTTCGTGATATTTTCAAATATTACAAAATTTATTATTTTGCATTTATGTTTATGAGTTTATATTTATCATTTTAATATTATGCACCCTAAAATTCAATTTATATGCACTGAAATCTTGTAATAAGTATAAATAAAATATACAGATGCATCAAGTAGTATATTTAATTTAATTAACTCTTATAAATTATATCAATTTCAAATTAATTATAAATTCATAAAAAAATTATCTCACACATTCCAACATTCTTTACAAAATAGATGTGTACAGGGTACTTGTACAGTATCTGTGGCAATTATGTTCTCTGTACATATCTCACACTGAAAAAGAAATATAAACAATTTAAAAATAAAAGCAAAATATTTTCTTTGATGGATATTTATTAATTTTCAAATCTATAAATATGTATCAAAGTTTATATATATGTATCCACTTAAGCACAGCCATCATTTGATTCAAATTTCACCAAAATATTTAAATTAATATTATTTAATAAAGAATCACTAATGCTAGAGCTGAAAAAAGCATAAATGCTTACTTGGACAGAGGAGAATCTAAATAAAAGAATTAAAAAATTTTATTTTCTGAAGCTGTACAGAGTCAAATAATATGTGTTAGTATTTAATATATTTCTAAACTAAAGCAACTGAAATTCCATAAATACTAACATAAAAAGTATTTCATTTAAAATAACAAAAAAAATATCTTAAAAATGTATGAGTGACTTAAAAAAAAATTCATGCATATGAAGATTAAGCAACAATAGTTTCTAAATAGTTAAGGAAAGAGCCTAAATATTTGTAAATATAGTAATCTAAATTAAAACTAAATAAACACAAATACACATAATAACTAGAAGCTTGGTTTGAATCTAATAAAAATCTGAAGTTTAATAGAAACATGACATAGTATTTTCAGCAAAAATCAAGTGAATTTTGAAAAGGAGTTTGATAAATTTACTCAAATTTAAAACAATTTTGGAAATATATCAGATGAAGTACAGTATGACTACAGATTGCTTGGAAAAGTAAACATCTCTTTTAACAGTAGAAACAAATGAATGGATTATTTGATGGGAGCTAATTAATTACAAGAGGAGCAAAGCTCATTTTGAAAAAAAAAAATGTTTAACAGTTAGTGTGGAATTTTTCCATGTAATTTTTCTTTCAATATCACATTATTTAAAATTATATTCATTAAAAATTAAAATTCTTGTTATTGCAATTAAAATCCCACCTAAATGACATTTTCTCCTCTATGATGTGGCTCTTTCTGAATCGGTCTAACTTGGCCACTTGCCAATTTTTCAAACAATCAGTAGTTGGACTATAGCTTCCATATCAATTACAAAATTTTTATCAATTACATCTTTAGCTTGTACAATTAAGATGATTCATGTGTTTTTGATTTAAAAAAATAAAAGTATTTCAAATAACACCTACTAAAAATATATTATTATTATTACCATAACTTCTTCTTTAATAGCAACAGTTCTAGAAGGACTGTTAAGAGTATTACTCTGATACTCATTTTGAATCTGTTCACAGCATGTCTTCAAGGCATCTTTAGTTGGAGAAAAATTTAGAGCACTAGATGGTGGAGATATGCCAACTTCTTTGCAACAAGCAATGGGATCTTTCATCCAAGCATCCAATAAACTTTGTCTAGACCATTCTACAAACAACATTCGGAATCTAAGTATCAGTGATAATTATCATTTGCATTAAATAAATTAATATTTTGCATTATGAAAATTGTAAAAAAGCATATATTAACTGGTTAAAAATTTTCATAACAGTACAAAATATTTTGTTTTCAATGAAATATCTCTTAAGAATTTGAAAAGTTTTAAGATCTATTGCTCTAACTCTTTTTCAGAATGCAGCAAAGAGGACACTGAAAACCCTTTGCAAATTACTCATTCCCAAGGTATCATATGTAAAATTCTACATTTTTTAAATTTGAGCAGAATTTTAAATTAAATGTTAAGGGAAAAATTAATTAAATATTTAAGAATCACTGGGATCAAACAGCAAACATACTCATTTTGTATATTGATTTAGCTAGCTAATTAGGTTTTATCATAGCTGTTTAATTTTAAAAAAAAAACTAAAATTCACTAAATCTCCTTCACACAGAATTGAAATTGGAACAATTTGCAATATTCCACTGTTCTGTATTCCAATATTCCACAAGTCCTTAGGGTACTGCAGTATACAAATTAAGAGGCAATGCTTAAAGAATATAATTTAAACATTGTAGTTTTCATCGCATAAAACTGTTATCTTATTAGCAAATTTTATGGAAAACTTCACTTGCAAAAGAAAAACCAACATAAAAATAAAGATTAGTAAATTTACAAAATCTGTTATAAAATTTTAAGATATAAAAAAAAATCATGAAAACTTAAAATGAAAAGAATCAATTTAAACAATTAAAATAAGAAAAGAGCATTTAAAAATTATCTGAACCTATTCCTTACAAAATAGATAATACAATATCCTACAAAACATACAAGATCAATAAAAAATTATGTACCATAATTTCTTAACAAAACTTCAGCTGTAAACAAAGGGACATGGAACATATCACTAGTTTCAACCAGAAGTTGATCCTTGGCTTCTTGCAAATCTTGAGCTCTTAAGCCATTAGTTACCTATTGTAAATAAAAAAAATGGTTTAAAAATTTATATCAAAATTATAAATAAAATAAATTATAACTTATATATGAAAAGGAAAACAAATGTGTAAGAATAAAGAAAGTGTAGATAAAAAAATAGTTTTTAAGGAAGTTGAAAATAAAATAAACCAAGAAAATATAAAATAAACCAAGAAAATATAAAATAAATAAAGAAAATATAAAATGATATGAAAAATTTCATTCCTATGAAACAGTATAATAATTTTTAAAATACCTCTTCAGGCGATGGAATTTCATCAGCAAGTAATTCGGAATTTTCATCCACATCATTCTATTAAAGTTTAAATAAAAATAAGTAAATGCAATCATGAATTGAAATATTAAATAAACAGCCTTATAAATTCTAGTTATAAAATACTAACATAAAATAGCATCTTCATTTCTAAAAATTGTGCTATATCTTCATGTTTGTTTTTTACAGCCAAATCACATATTGTTTGTGAAGATTTATTTTCAATAAATAATGGTGCTCCATGTGAGACAAGAATCTACAAATGAAAAATGGAAAACAATTTTAAATGAAAATCATCATAATGGCCTAATGTAGAACAAAGTAAAAAAAGATTACATGTATAATGAAATTATTTTATTAGATACATAATATAAATAAAAGAAAATAAAAAATACAGATTAGGAATTTTATAGATTGAAATATTATTAATAAAATACTTTCATTATATGCATCTCTAACATTCTAATACTTCCCTTCGCTTATTTATAACATGCTAATTAAACACATGCTTATAACTGCATATTATAAATTTTATTATCTTTTATATATAAAAAAAGGAAAATTATATATAAAAGATAATAATAACTAAGCATTACAGGAAAAAAATAAATAATCATTTTATTTATTTATTTTTTACCGGGGATTCAGTATTTCATTAAAATTTTGATTATAACATTTCATTCACATTATTCTATTTTTATATGTTAATGTAATTTTTCATATAATACTAATTTATATGTATTATTAATAAAATTTGCTTTATTACATTGTATATCTGACATTCTGTTGATTATTATTAAAAGATTATTTTCCAACTGATAATGTATTTATTTTTTTTAAATTGTGTCATTGTTTTCGTTTGATTTTTTTATCTCCTTAATATACATGTTTAACATACACTTAATTACGAAAAGCAAAAGAAAAAACTGTGTGCATGTATGTATATATACATATATAACTTTATGCATATATAACTATAGGTTGGGGCCCTATGGCCGAGTGACTAGTGCTCTGGTGCTCAGTACCCAAACATTTTGGGTTTGAATCCCAAAGGATGTTTGCAGTGGTTCACTTTAAACCATAGGTCCTGGTTCAATTATCTCTCGTGAATAAGAAATGACAGTAAAACGACAATCTAAGAAGTTGTGTGTAGAGCTAATCACCCTAAAAAGTAAAAAAAAAAAAAAAATTCTTGTGTTTAGAAATCTCAGTCGAGGGAAAAAACCAAGAAAAATCTCATCTTAGATACTAGTGTCAGGATGGGCCTGTCTGATGGAAGCTGACTGAGACAGACTTGGCCAATCTGTAGTACTTGAGAAGAAATATAGGTTAATTTTACTAACTTTGAATTTTGCGGAGATTAGTTACAATAGCTAATCACTAGAAAGAATATGTTTAGACTGAAATTTATAATATACAAATTGTAATGGTGCTACTATTATGTTACTCTAAATTTATAATATGTAATATAAAAAATAAATAATGGAAAATATGGATTAATAAGAAATAATGTTTGATGGAAGGCTATACTGTTAATTCAGTGTATTGGTATAAATAAATTGTACCAATTCAATGCTAAAAAAATTTAATGAATAAAATTACTCACTTCAACACATCTTTTTAAACCAGAAGCAGCAGCATAATGTAAAGCTGTATTACCTTCCTAATCAAAATGAGAAAAGAAAATTTTAGAAATTCTATAAATAATGCCATTAAATAAATTAGTTAAATATTATGAAAAATCAAACATTTTTAATTGTAATTTATATTTAATAAACTTTTACTTAATTTGAAAAAAAAAAATATTAGTTAAAAAATATATAAATTTCTTATTAATAATTTTTAAAAATTAATATGTAGTTTTTATAATTATTTACAGTTTAAATTGTTTGTAATAATATGCTGCATGATGCTGTAACAAAGTGATGCATTTGATTAAGCTTTAAAAAAAAGACACTAGAAATGCAACTATCAGAAAACAAAAGCATTTTCTAGAAAACATTCAATGCTTTCTTGAAACTTATATGCATTAGTTTTAATGAAATATTGAGAACATTTTAGCGCTATACTCTTTTAATGAAAGATATTTTCAAAAAGAGTATAATGGAAGTAATAATAATATTATTGGTTATTGTTGTTTATCTATTATATATATATATATATATTTATTGTTTTTGTAACTAAAAGTTGAATTTTTAAAATTCCCAGAAAAAAATCTTTTTGGTGCTTTTATTTTGGTAAAATAACTATATATAATGAAATAAACAAAATCAATTCACTACAATATAAAGCTTTAAAAAACTATACTTTTTAGATATGAAATTAAATATTTTTTAAACTAAAAAAAAATTACAATTTTTTAGAATGTTCTACTGCTTTAAACAGTTTTTAGAGCATTCTTGCAATGAAACACAAATAGACATTTTACAATAATAAAAAATTTACACATACATTATCCACACAATCAAGTTTCAGTTTCTTTTCTGGATTTGAAGGTTTCCATTGTAAAAGCAAATTGAGACAGATTGATCTTTTTTCTTCATTTATTTGATTTCCTGGATCATCGCCTTGGCATACCAAATGCAATGGTGTTTCACCAAGTGAATTTTGTTTATTAGGATTTCCTTTAAGATCACTGAGAAATATCCTTTAATGCAAAAGTATCATACAGTCATATGGGCACAGTTCTACTTTAATACATTTTACATAAAACTATTATAAATTATTTAAAAAAATTAACACTACATATGTTCTAAAAGATTATTTAATTAATTTGAATTTTGTCACAATAGAAAAAAAGCTATTAGACTGGTTTATATTTAAATGTTGGCCTATTAGAAGCCGTATCTGTTAACTCTGACTTATGATTGTCTGGTGCTCTATGACAAAAGATTTTAGTATATGGAGGAAACCTATCTTAAAGTTAATTTGTTTCTCTGCTATGAAGACAAATTCAAATAGTAAATTTCTTGATACAAGATAATTTATGCTAGCATATTTCTTAGCCACTGGAAAAATTTAAATGAAAAAAAAATCATATTTCAGGAGGCTTTTAACAGAAAGTTCTTCCCAAGTGTATTGAAAACTATTTGGCATTTATAATCACACTTCAGTAAAATGTTATATATTGGTCAAAATTATCAAGTTTTGCATTATACTACAAGATTTTAAAAACTACAAATCCCTCTCCTCCATCTCAGCCTTTCACATATATGTCAGCTTAACACAAGTTGATATCCCAATTAAAAGAGATAATGATAAGCATCAATATGTGAATATCAAAATTTTATTATTATTTTTTTTTTTTTTAGTTATATAGGAAATAAGTATCAAATTAATAAAAAAATACCTTAGCAAAGGTTTCATAGCATGATGAGCAGCTAAATGAAGAGGTGTATTATGTTTTAAAGAATCTCCATAAGAAGAATTTGGATCTAAACTATGTTGTAGTTCTAATGAATTCTGAAATATTTGAAGAGCAGCATATTCTTCTCCATTCTGTAAATATCTACGAAATTTACTTGAGGAACTACCCATTCTTTTTTTTTCACAAAATGTTTGCTGAAAAACAATAACAAATAATCAAATAATACAAATAATCTTTTCTTCTTTAATGTAGATTAAATTTTCTGTACTATGAATGTATACAATAAATTCATTTTAAAACATTTATTTCTTCATGTAATTATAATATCAAACACATATTATTAATGCTGACATAAATAATTAAATGCAAGAAAGTGTTTTAAAAAAAATATTTTCTAATTTTGACATGATGAAAGCAATTACGCTGTTATGTTTTTTTTCTTAGTTAATTTTTATAAAATATTTTACACTGTAAAAAACATACTTTCTGCTAATTTTATACCCATAAAATAACTAAAACTTTGAGATTTCAATAGAATCATTCAAAATCTTAAAAACATAGCATTTGAATAAAATGAAAATTCCCTAATAATAATTTTTTTTAAATATGCTTATTATATAAGTATTGCATATAATAGTTTAAAGAAATTTACAGATAATATATTTTCTTCCTTTTTATTTCAAATTCTAATATTTTTATTTCAAATTCTAAATTTTATTTCAAATTTTAATTTTCTAATATACATTGGTTAAATATTTTACACTACATAAAAATAAAATATTTACAACTTGAACTCTACTGTCCGTGAATAACTAAATTTTTTTTTTAACAAATTTTATTTTACCACCAACCAATTTTGGAAAATTTTAATTTAATATGTTATTCATAATTAAAATATAAAATAATATAAGATGAAGAAAACATTGTATACAATTTTTTTCCTTATTATCAGAATTCGAAAGCAAAGTAAAATAAAAACAAGTATGAATTATGAAATTATTTTTCTTTTGGACTCCCAACAATGAAATGTCAATGACTGAAACAAAGAAAATTAAGAAATTTAAATTATAAGATTTATATTGAATATTTTTGGTGAATCAAAAGAAATTTTAAATATTTACTTACCGTCAATAAACTGACATACACATCAATTTAATTTAAATTGTGGATGTCAAAATTAAACATAAAAAATTAAATTAATTTTGATATATTAAATATTTGATTAAAAATTTACTTTTATCAAAAGAAAATTTCAATTAAATGAGTAAGAATTTTTTTAAATAGATTTAAAATTTGAAATTTAATTTGACAGCTGCCTAAACTATTAAAAAACAGTCAAAAAATTTTCTTAGTCGTTTTCATTTTATGGCAAGACGCACATCCGAAAACAAAACAGTGACTGTTAGGAGAGGCAAGACTAGCGCACAACAAATAAATGCATAACATAACATGTGATTTTTCCATGTTGATTTCGATAAATGAAATCATTCTTATTTTTAGACTCCTTATAAAAGTTAGCTATACATTATTCGTAATAATCAAAATTGATTTTAAATGACCTTTTTTTTATACAGAAAAATGTACAAATAATAAATTACATTAGTACTTCTGTTTTCTGCATTAAAATTCAAAATGGCATCAGTTTATATGGTAATTAGTAGTTAACCAACCGAATCACTTTAATGATTCCTATCTTTCGAGTAAATAATTAAAAAGATTCGTATCGAAAGTATAGACAAAGAACCCTTTATTTCGGCATCTCTTATCAAGTTTCGAACCAAGCTTTCTAAGTTCAAAAAGTCAATGTATTATGGACACGGTACCTCCATTTACCAAAATTTCAGTAAAGTTTAATTTTACGTATTAAACGGTACTTTTATCATTTTACTCTATCACGTTTACATTATTTTAAAACATGTTTATTCACTTTCATATTATTCTGAACATTCAAGAAATCATAAAAATTACTTTTTTGAAATTAACTATTTTCGGAGAATGCTCAAAATATATGCAGCCAAAAACTCCCATTAACATAAATCTGTCTTTAAAATTTAGTTTTTAATTAAGAGCGCAAAAAGTACGAAATTTTTCATTCTGAGAATTATTTAGAAAAGAACACTTTTGTCTAAAAATTGAATGTTTTATTGCTTTATTTTATGAAAAAAAAAAATAATAATAAAATAATTTTTTAGCTTAGATAAGCGTTTCTTTCTGCTATTTGACAGATAAAACACCCAGTAATTGAGAAATACCAATTCCACAAATGAACTAAAAAGCTGAAATTGCTTTTTATTAATTCTAAAACCTGAAATCATAGACTTAATTAAATTTTCTATCTTTCCCCCTCTGATACAATCGCATCCTGCCTTATTTGTCATTCTGTGACCTATGAGTTGTGTACCGGTAAAGAGCGAAAACTAGAAAAACATGCAAGAAGACGAAGGTTCGTATTCTCTGGCGATGCGAGTTGCAGTCAGAAACGATAGTAACTTGTGGGTGATTGTGATAGTATGTGTAAAAGACATCTACAGATTATTTGGTAAGATTTCCCCGACAGTTCTCCGATATAACACGCAAATCCAAGGCAGTTAATTCTTATAGTTCTCCTGAAAAAACAATAAACCTTCATCTACTTTTCAGTTGACTGCTAAGATAGGCTTCCCATGGATACTAAAATTTCAAGTCGTAGAATGCGCCCTAACTGCAATTCTGATCTCCTAATTTCTCAGGCTTTGTACTGACGGACGTTCTAAGAATTTATTGAAATGGAAAATTAAAACTACAGTAGAACCTCTGTAAGTCCAACTTCAAGGGAGACGCCAAATAATGCGAGTTATAGAGTTTTCGACTTATGTAGGATTTCGACTTACGGGGATTGTGTAAGGAAATATTCGACTTGTAGAGGTTTAGATTCTTTCTAACTTATTTTGAGTTAGAGAGGTAAAATAAATAAAAATTCAAGCTCCAGAGGAAAAAAATGTTTATTTGCAACTTAAAAGGTATATTATGTACTACAATAAAAAATCAAATAATTCCGAAACAACCTTAAAATTAAAAATATTATGTATTAAAAAAATCAGTTATTATTATTTATTTTATTTATTTATTTATTTTATTTATTTATTTATTATTATTTTTTTTTTTACTTTACACAATTCGATCGTTATTATGTATTAAAAAAGTCAGTTATTATTATTATTATTATTTATTTTTTTTTATTTTTTTTTTTTTTTTTTGCTTTAGACAATTTGATCGTTCTCCATCTATAGCACTATCTAAGCTATAAAGAGCAGAAAATCCTTTTTTCTTCTGAGTTGCTATTTCATAGAATTAATTATTCTATTTACTATATACTCATACATTGGTTTCTAAGAAACAATGACGTGCATTGTTGGCAAATCCTTAAAGTCGGTAACTTATTTTTCTTCGAGCTATAAGAGGTAATTAATTTCAAATGAAGGAGTTGTAAAGGTTGTAAATTCAAACATTGCTAATGTTCGAGATACAGAGGTCCAATTTTTTTTTTTTTTTTTTTTTTTTTTTTTTTTTTTTTTCGAGTTACGGAGTGAAAATATATACCAAAATGGCTTGTGGGGATTGACTAATTATTTCGAGAGGATTGAAATTTCGAGTAATGGAGGTATTGGGGCTGGAACGGAAGGGAACAAAAAACATTTTCGAGTTGTGGAGGTTTTCGACTTACCGAGATTTGACTTAAAGAGGTTCTTCTGTATCTACAGTTAAATCCAAAACGCAGTTCACATCCAAATGAATTTACCGTTGATAAAATTCTGTACGGTTTTTTTTTTTTTTTTTTTTTTTTTTTTTTTTAAAGATAAAGAAGGAAAGGACTCGTAAGCAGTATCAAATACTACGCGAAATGTCAAGTTAAACAGGCAAACTTGAGATAGCTTCATTACGAATCTGAGTTCATTTCACGTGAAATTTTGAAAATATGACCAACAATAGGATCACGATGTAAGTGTTTATGAATAAACTTTCTTTTTACTAACCAAGGAGCTTCAACTAAGGCAACTGCAATTTTATTTTGAAAAATTTGGAACATCTGCATATTGTGTACAAAGTTTGAAACCCAAACGGGACAACTAGAAAAGAGGATAGGTCTTATCATAGAGCAGAAGTTTGCTTCTGATTGAAAGCCTGCTCTTACGAGAAACAAGCTTTTTGAGTTAATACTCACAGCAATTACTTTAGCAACTACTCTTTGGATGTGGGGAGTAAATAATAAATTTACATCAAGAACAAACCCTAAGTACTTGTTTTCAGTTACCCAGGAAACAAAATAGCCGATAATGGTGACCTTAAATTTCCAATATTTCGTTTTCAAGTTCAGCACTTTTTGTTGGATTAACATGACTTTTTCAGATGGACAACAAATTTTCTAATTTAGGAATATATTTATTAAGATCTGCAATGATTATTATAGTGTAATTCTAATTAATTGCAGCTGTGGTCACTCATGGACATCATCCACTTACGAGAACCAAATAAGACAATTTATCAGGTATATGAAGAACCTGAACTTGCTATTGCTTTATCCAGTATACCTTCATCGATGTTTGTACAGTGGAGGGAAATAAGACTTTTAAATAACTTTTGTAATTATCATTATATCTTCATGTTGTCGTTGGAAATGGCGAGAAGGAAACTTATGGCGCAGTTGATTAACAAATAATGCCGTTGATGCAAAATTATGCAGTTGATTAACAAATGCAGTTGCAGTTGAATAATATACAGTTGATTAACAAAATTAATTGGCTTGGTGAATTAGCCGCAAATTCGAAGTTAGTATATGATAATTTTTTTTGATTGATTAAAAGTTGATTTGATTAAATGTTTTGGAGATATGGGAGTTTAAAACTAACATTCCAAATGTGAAATGAAATTTTCGATTAATGAACGATATCTTGTTTTCTAATAATTAAATACATATATATATATTTTATTTTTTTTTTGCACCAGTAAATAAAAAACTTTTTTTTTTTTTTTTTGCAAATAAAAGCTTTGAATCTTTGAGTATATTTTTAAAAATATTAAATATTATATACCATTATGAAAAAAAAAAAAAAAAAATGAACTATAACATACTAAAATTTTTATGCAGTTGACTTTCTGATGTCGTGAACCCCTAAGATTTAAAAAAAATGTTTAATTTGTTATGAAAAGTTTACAAAATATTCAAGAAAATGTTAATTAGGGACAAATTTTTCAAATTTAACATATTTAAAAGACTAATAACATATATTAACTATTAATAATTTAAAAAACTAATTACATAGAAATATATTACTTAATAAAGCTGCCTTAAATCAAAGCTCATTAATTAATTTGGTGCAGTTAGAAAACGAATAGTGATCTTCATTGGTTATTGGATGCTATAGCTTTAGAAATTTAAGACGTCCACAAAAACAAAATAGCAATTTTATTCGGCGGTCTTGAAAAGTATTTTAACCATTAATCACTTACTTAGTCATAGGAGGAGGTTCATATTATTTTATTCACTTTAAATGGTATAATTGCAATAAAAATATCCAATCGTTATTATTTAATTAAACAATTTAAATTATTTGTGTTGTCTATAAGCGTTTTTCAATGAAATCGAGCAAATTTTTCATGCTTTTCTTTTTAAGTGGTCTTAACAAGAAGACGGTAATATACTACTACTACTACAGCACCCACACCACATCGCTGTGTCTAGAGCTGAGTTGCCCCTTTACAGTTTGGGAATGATGTGGGTGAGAGAGAAGTCTGACTGGGCTCTGTGACGCTCTACGATCATATGAGACCGGGATCTACGGCTTAAAGTGGATTGCGAATCACTACAAACATCCATGGCTCCGCCGGGATTCGAACCCGATACCTGTGGTACAGACAGTAATATAACGTTAACGAATGAGACAATTATATTGTATATGAAAATTTTCTGTAATTTTAAAAGTTATGGAGATTTTGTCGCCAAAATTAGTGGCCATACTATTTTTCAAAGGTTGAATCAATTTTGCTAAAGATAACGGGTTTCGTAATAGAAAAATGTAAAGTTATCGGTTAATTAACATTGTTCATTTATTTTGTTAATCAACTGCTTTTCATTATAAGTTAGTTCTCTTTGAGCCATTTCCAACGATAACGTTTATGTTAAAATCTAATGATAATTACGAAATTTATTAAGGGGTCTTACTTTTTGTGGGGGGGGGGTGAGTGCAACTATCTGTAATAATAGTAAAAGATAACTCAGACTTTGACTACATTTTCATTATAATGAATTCAGTTCGGGATCAAAAATATAAATCTCACCAATAAATATAAAAATATTTGTATTTTTTAAGCATTCAGTACACATAATTTGCTATTTCACTTATGAGTGCATAACCTTTGTTTCACCCACAGCTGCACTTTTCAGTAGTCTCAGAGTCAGTAAACATTCTTCAGGATAACACTCTCCTGAAAAAGCAAAATTCTCCGAGTTTTCCAGGTGAAATTTGGAAACGCCACTTATGAAAGATTTGAAACCGTCCGAGATTGAGGATGTTGTATAATGTATTTTACTACAATATGTTTTTGTTTTTTTTCCTAATGCAACTGGCAAACACTTAGACAATTGTCTTCGATGCCTTAAGACAAGCGCTGCACCGACGTTACTCACTTAGCACAATCCAGGAGGTACATGTAGCTTGAAGATAAGCTATGGACGCGGAGTATCAATACCTCCGCAACGCTCTATGATCATGTTAGACTGGGACCTACGGTTTAAAGTGGATTCCGAATCCCTACAAATATCCATGGCACCGCCGGGACTCGAATCCGAAACCTGTGATACCGAGCGCTAGCCACTCGGCCCCCTTACTACAATATGTTCCAAGGAATATATATAAACTCGTGCTTGTAAAATTGCAACACCATGAAGAATCGTCATAATTGAATGAAATTTAATACACAGTTGAGTGGTAGTGGTACAAATAAATGATTAAATGTTCAAAGCAAACAAACAATAACAAGAGATCGGAATCAGTATTTTGTGTAGCCACCACACGCTGCAATAAGTGCTGCTACACGACGTGGCATGGAGTCAAAAAAATTTTGAATGTCTGCCTGAGGAAGAGCATTCCGTATTGTTTGTATGCGCACCCAAAGTTCGTCTGCAGAAGCAGCAGGACGAGGATCACGAGCGAGACGCCGACCAACGAAATCCCACACATGTTCAATTGGCGAGATATCCGGGGAATACGCAGGCCAAGGAAGAAGCTGTACCTGCCGCGTTGCAAAGAAAGATTGAACAGTCCTAGCGATATGAGTGCAGGCATTGTTCTATTGAAATACAACGCCTGGCAAGCTTTGAAGGAAGGGAATAGCTTGGGGCTGTAGAACTTCACTGATGTACCGGTTGCTGTTCAGATTGCCCACAATTCTTTGCAATTGAGATCGTCCGTGATATGCTATGGCACCCCAGACCATAACTCCGGGTGTTCGTCCACTGTGGCGTTCGATAATGCACCCCGGAAGATGACGGTCACCGGCATAGCGTCTGAATAGCGTACGAATGCGGCCATCATGGTACCACAAATTAAAACGGGATTCGTCAGAAAACGCGACATGCTGCCAATCAGCACGCCAGTCTCTATGCTGAGCGGCCCATTGTAGCCGCAGGCGGCGATGGTTTAGCGTGAGAGGGATCCTGTATAAAGGAGTCCTTGCGCGCAGTCCACGCTGAAGCAGACGTCTACGAATTGATGAAGCACACAATGAAACACCTGTAGCTATTGACGACTGTGCTGCCAATTGTCTAGAGAAAGCTGTACGGTCCGTCAGCGCCATGCGGACCAGGTGTCTATCATCGCGAGCTGACGTCACATTTCGGGGCCCACGCCCGGATTTCCGAGTTGTCCGACACTCGTAAGTCCACTGCTTCCAAAGACGCATCATTGTGCTGCTGTTACGCTGCACACGAGCGGCTACTGCACGATAAGACAATCCAGCTTCACGAAAGCCGATGATTCTCCCCCGTTCAAACTCTGTAAGTTGTTCAAATCTCGCTCTCTTTCGTCGAAGAGGCATAAGTAACGATTGAGCTAACGTTTACCACTAGCAGATAAACATACACGCCTCGCTACAGCCGTCTATTTATTCGGATCCATCCGCCGTTCAGAGGGCGCTGCTCAGCATACGCATGCGCTACGGATTTGAAATTCTAATCATTTGCATATCATGCGCTAATTTGCATTTCCTGAGAATTTCAGCTCACTCGCGTAAGTCCTTTATGGTGTTGCAATTTTCACAAACATGAGTTTATATAAAAGTAGTATACAGTGAGTTTAAAGAGAAGTAATAGTTTAAATTATTGCAAAAAATTGAATAAATATTTCTCAATTTATGACACTTTATTTCATGAAAATATTTTAATGCCGAGATCAAAATTACCAAAATACAGCATAATATCGAAATTATTCAAAATAAATTTTAAAAACGCAAATTGCAACCACGTTAAGTAAATGAAATAACAATAATTCTTTTTTTAATAAAAATTAATTATGTAAGCGATTGTAAGTATAAAAACTGGTACAGGAATTTACTTTCAGGGTTTTTTTCATGATTTGTTGTGAAAAAAAATTCCAAAAAATAATAAATCCCGGATAATAATCCCTAGTTCTAGTATTTGAAGAATGCTTCTTAGTTCCTAAAATTTAGTCTAATTCATAGTTTAAAAAATTTTTAGCTCCTTAAACTCAAACAACCTCCCCACTTAAAAACATTTCAACACATCGTACCGTCATTTATAATCTCTAGCAATCCTACTACTATCTGTAAAGTATTTATGTAAGTAAGATTAAAATACTAATTTTTCAATCTTAATTACTCTTTAATTATTGTTTTCAATGCTAGACCTGACGAATATGACCCAATATATGTTCAGGAAGAAAAGACAGCCTAAAAAGTTTGAAAAAAGGTTTAGCAAAAATAAATTTAGTTCTACCTGTGCAAGGACTGGCATATCAACTGGTAAATTTCTAAAGAAGGTTAATTCTGAAGCCAAAGCATTCATAAACGAGTCTAACCCTATTTAATGCATTAATTCTTTAATTTTCTCATCTATCAAAGCTGTTTCTTGATGAACATCATTAAGCAGTTTTCGTTTTATGTTTTGCAATTTCTTTAGTAACTCAGATCTTCTTTTCCTTACGAATTCAACTTTTTCTTATTCTAGAGTTAAGGATTTTTCTTGCAATTTCCAAACTTACTTGGAGTGAAATCTCAAGTAGCTCAGTTTTGTTTTTGTTATGATGGTGTTTAAAATGGCTACAGCTGCTTGTATTCCATCGAAAATTTATCCCAGCCTAATAAGGCTTTCTTTAGACCAGGGGTCTCCAAACTACGGCCCGCGGGACATATCCGGCCCGAGACAGCGAATAGCTTATGGTTGCTGTAATAAGTTGGATAAAAAAACACAGAATGATAGTAACTCGGTTTTATTTACTTGCTAGGTAAAGTTTAACGACAAGCATAATACGCAGAATATTTAACTTAAGCATAACAACTAACAAATAGTTGAAATGAATCCCACTAACATTATAAACTAGTGAACATCCCGAGGTTAGTCTGGGTAGTTATGTTGGGGTAAAGAGTATCGCATATTTATGTATATCGATGTTTGGAATGTATATATTCTGAATCAAACATTTGATTTTTATCCTGAATATCTCTCAGGAACGGAAAAGCAAAATTAACGAGAATGAAACCGTGGGTAATCCACTTGTAAAAAAAATACTAATGAGATTTATGTAATTATATAGATAATGGCAGAAAAATTAAAACGGTTTTGGCCCTTGGTACTTACTGGAGTAAACAGTATGGCCCTAAGGCTGGAAAGTTTGGAGACCCCTGCTTTAGACTGATACTCCACCATACATTCTGAATTTAAAGAAAATTCCCTTACTACAGAGGCATTTCCATGAGAAAGTGTTAAAATGAATTGAACAAATTGCTGCAAATCAGGGACTTCAAGATGTTAATGTTTGGCCGGTAGTCTTCTAATTGGCTTTCATTTCATTTATACGCAAGCATACTGGCTTGCACTGAAGGGGTATCATAAACTTCTCTGTAATTTTCATATGTCCTATCCCCTTCAATGCCACAAATCGAATTGAAAGATACTAAAAAATGAATACAACGGGATAATTGTTTGGGTAAAGGCATATCTCTTTGGTTAACAAGAAATTTAACAAAGAGTATTCTAACATTTTTAAATACACTCATACAATGCTTGCGAAATAGATTTACTTCAACAGATTCACATTCTTTTTAATTCATCTTTTACTTACTGCAAAGCTCAAATTTATATTTTCGTATGGCAATAAATTGTTTTCTCCTATTATATCAATTTTCTGAGTTCATTTTCTTTTCAAAGTTTATCAAGCTTAGCGTTAAGTCAATGTCTATTTGTCTTAATGCTAAGTGTAATAAACTTTTACATAGGGGCATGAAAGCAGAGTACTTTGAAAATCAATTAGAAATTATTCAAATGCTGAAGCTAGAGATAAACATGTAATATAAAAGAATTTTTTAAAGTCAATTCCTACTCGTACTTTTTTTTCCACTATATTGCAGAAAGTCTTTTATAAATAACTTTCATTCATTCTTTTAAAGTTTATCTGGCGCCATCTATTGGTAGATATATGCAACTTAAATCAAAAATTAATTAAATTTAATGAATAAATTAATATTTGAAAAAACTGTATTAACATCAAGTGTCATCCACTACAAGTTCAAAAAAATGTATTTGAACTTGAGTGGATGAATAAGAAGTATTTTATTAACGATTGAAAATTTGAACAAGATATATACAGGGAGAGTGTGAGCTAGTAGACGGAATTGAAAACAATATAAAAAAAAAAAAATTTTAAGTCAATTCCTACTTTTTTTTCACTAAATTGCAGAAAGTCCTTTATAAATAATTTTCATTCATTTTTTTAAGTTTATCTGGCGCTATCTATCGGTAGATAAATGCAACTTAAATCTAAAAAAAGGCTAAAATTAATTAATTAAATTTAATTACTGAATTAATATTTGAAAAAATTGTGTTAGCATCAAGTGTCATCCACTACTAGTTCAGAAAAAAATGTATTTGAACTTGAGTGGAAGAATAAGTTAACGATTGAAAATTTGAATAAGATATATATAGGGAGAGTGTGACCTAATAGAAGGAATTGAAAGGGGGGATATTTTTGAATTCAAAAGAGCTAATCTTTATTCAATTTGGAATAAAGGAAAATTCGTAGACTTAATATAGCACTTTTTATCTTGAAAAGATGACTCGACAAACTCAACAATGTGCGGTAAAATTTTCAAAGCTCTTTCAGCTACTGTAGTTTTCAAACATCGCATCCTTATTCATAGAATTTTTTGAACCTATGTAATGCTAGAAAATCCTTGAATAAATAATATAAGCTTCTAAAAAATTATATTATTTTCCACCCCATTTCATTGATCCCAGCTTGAAAGAAACAATGAATTATATGCAGTCCACAGGTTCCAATGTCTAAATACTTAGAATCATCTGGTGACAATTGTTCTTTTAACTATTTTAAAAATTTTAAGTTAACATTGGGCCCATCCATAGATACTTGTATTTGTCATTTTTTTTCAGGTAAATAAGTAGAGATGCTAAAGCATACTTGAAATTTTTCAGCAAATCTTTAGCACAAGAATGCTGTAAAAATATAGATTTCAAGTATCTTATAACGACTTGATTTTTGTCATTACAGAATCTAATCATTATATCCATCAGCTATTAAATATCAAAAATGGATATAATCATTATATCTGCTGATTTTGTGAAATTTCGTTTAGTACTTGTAAAAGCCTATTTCTAAATACTGGCAATTCTTATATTATACATGAAACTGGTTAGAAAATATGATACAAATTCCTAAATGCTGAAATAGGCAATTTTTGTTAGTTGCAGAATTATCTTTTTAGCAATACTGCTGTCTGAAAACATGATTTTTAAAAAGAGTATACAGCTCTTGAACTTTCTAAATAATGACTGCTCTATTACTCAGTGCAAAATCCACAGAGTTTCTGCTTCATTGACCTTTTCAGATTTTAAAATATTGCAAGGATTTTCATCTTCTAAAATAGATGGACTTTAGAAGATGAAATGAAAATAAAGTACTTTGATCGGGTGTCTTAAAAATTGAATTTATACTGATTCATTCATTTTTGCTTAGTATAGCTTTTTCTTTGGTTAACAAGCCCTCATATGGCTGATGAGGGCTTGCTTATCCATATTACTTAAAGAAAACACAATATTGTAATAAGTATACATTGCAAAAAATTTATCAGTTTTGACTTCTTGAAGCCAATCACAGTATTAACTAACTTCAATCTATACTTTTTGAAATCCTGTTCTTTTGGACATTGTAAATCAAAGTTTTAGGCTTAAAAAATGCCAGTTAATATCTTATTAGCTACTAAAAATCTTTAATCACCATTTAAAATTTGTTGTAAATATAAGTTTTGTAATAGTATTTTATAACTATTAAACAAAATTGAAAAATATTATACAACTTTTTTTTTTTTATCTCTACATGAAATGGAATTAATACATAATTACAAAACACAAGACAATTTTAGCTCTTTGATCTAATACACATTTTTCTTGTAAATTATCAACTGAAACTTTCAAACATAACATCAACATTTGCATGAATCCCACTCCAACCACCAAAAAAAGCTTATTTTCTTGCACTGCAATTACAACAAAAGAATCAGGGGTAAATATGAATAAATTTGGGAAATCAGATGGAGGCTTAACTTCACTAGATTTTTAACGAATGTCGAGGAAGGGTAATATTGCAGTTTTAAGAATTTTTTTGGTAAAAAAAAAAAAAATTTTTTTTTTTTTTAGAGTGAGCAAAAAAAGTCAAAAAATTTTATTATTATTATCAATAGAAAAAGAAACAGCAATAAAAATATTTTTTAAGTAATGAAGAAAATTATGGTCAATATTTTTTCTGTTTTGTTTTTAAAACCTATGTTAAGTTAATTTTCAATATATCTAAAATCGAAAGTTATCAATTGACATTAAGAACATTTGAAGTCATCAATTACCTTTTATGGTCATATATTTTTTCTTTTATTTTGTCAAGCAGTAGTAATTCATGTTTCTTTCCCCTAAACCTTTAAAAACAGTGCCCATATTTTCAAGGATATCGTCCAGCAAAATGGATTTTTCACTGGGTGCAAAAAAGATATTTCTGAGAGTCATCTGGTTTTGAAGTCCAGATTTTCAGGGTTTCAGTACAATTCTCAATTGATTAACAAAAGGCTAGAAAATATTAGCCATCACTCACATAAACAAGAAATTTAGCTTTTCTTAAGTATTTAGTAGTTTTGGAAGGGATTGATGTTTAGGAAACCCTGCCTTAGATGGCACTACGAGGTGGCAGTTATCCGATAAAAAGGACCAATTAACAGAAAAATAAATACAAGAAAAAAACTTTCTTACTGAAAAAATTAAAGAAGATTGGTGCTCTCATGGATTTACCAATGATAAAAGCAGAATTTCAAACAAGTGAAATTTGCTACATTAAAACGAAAGCTATAGATATCTAAAATAGACAATTAGAAATTTCTAGAAATCCTAGGTATATATAAGTTTTGTAATAGTATTTTATAACTATTAAACAAAATTGAAAAATATAATAAAAGGAAATAGCAATAATTTACATGTTTTACACACAAAGAAAATTGTTTCTAATTTCAAAATTGATGAATTTAAATGTATCTAGAAAGCAAATATTATTGGAATGATGACTTGGGCTTATCCAATTTCATCTATAATACCGGAAAAATAAACAAATAAAAAAAACGATCTCCAAATTTCTGTGATTGTAGGGAGGAACTTCAGAATATAGTATTTTAAAAAATGTAATCTTAGTACCAAATTCTAGGGTTGGCATCCAAACGAAAACCATTGTCTTCTATGCATATAGCTTAGGCATGGCATAACCTGGCACCAGATTATATATTTTTCATGCATAAATAATTTTTTTTTTTTTTTGCCTACATGTGGTGACAGCATAGGATTTTTTCATCTTGAAATTTAATTTTTCTTTCCCCCAGTTTTCTTTAAAATGTTGTGACTTTTTATTAAATACACTGACTTTTCTCAGTTTCCAGATTGAGTGGCTACCCTATTCTCATAATGTTTTCAATATTTAGAAATACTCACTGGTACATTATACTCAATTTGAAATGATAATAAATAAAAACAAGCATACAGTTCAGGTCACGTTAGAATTCAGAAACATTGGATTGAAAATTTGAATTTACTTTTCTATTATTTGCAGAAGATTCACTTTTTTGTATGTGTTTAGTTGAGTGATAAATTTTACTGTCTAAGTCTTACTATAATGAGGAAGGTATATTAAAATCATACATGCAAAATTTAACACATACTAGCTCAGGTCAATACAAATTTAACAGTATAAATAGACCTAAAATTTGTACAAACCATATTCGATTATCCATATCAAATGTATCATACATATTCTCTTGTAAAATATCCAAGTATATAAATTTGGTACATTTACAAGTCATATTAATAGGGAATCCCTTGACTATAATCAATTATTATTTTAAAATTTTGAGTTGGACAGGTTACAATAACAATATCTTTTATAAAAATAGAGTGTGAATATGATAAATTCAATGAACAAAATATCTCAAATTTCAAACTCTAAAAATCATGAAATTTCATAAAAATTTTTATTATTTAAATGTAAGTCATTTTCAAGCTACTTAAACAATCTTAAACTAATCTTTAGAAATGCATTCATAAAACTCATGCTAAGAAATTTATTTAAAAACTAAATGCTTCTTTAAAAACTACAAAAACAAAGCTACAAATATACAATATTAATAAATTATACACATATCTAAATCTTTCATGGATAATAAAAAAATTTTAAAATATCACATGCATTTTTCAGAATGTCAATGTTGAAAATTAGCCAGCATTTCAGTAATATTTCTTTTCTTGTCTATTCTAAGATAAACTCCTTTTGGTATTTCTATAAATGTTAACCAACCAGGAAATGTCTCGGTAATTAGTTTTAAATGCTCTTTAACTTCATCTGCAATTAAAAAAATTATTTTAACAATAAAAAAACATTACATAATACATCAATTTAATATACAATTTAAAGAGAATGTTGAAAGCTTGAAAATAACTGCTAATTCAATCGCTACTAAATTATTTTATTAAAACCAAGAATTAAAGTTATTGGCTATCATTTATTAATCTAATGTGTATGGGTAATTTACAAGCTTTAAAAATTTGTAGTTAAACATGACATACCTTTATTATCGCGTAATTTCAGAAAGAAAAAGTAGTAATTTTTAAGTAGTAAGTAGAAATTTTTTCCTTTTATAAAAGTTCAAGAAAAGAATATTTAATTTTCAAAAATATTCATTATTAAAAAATTATTAGCTCTTTATAATAAAGAATTCATATACAAAATTTGAACATTAGGACAAAAGCATTCATTGAATAGCTTTGAAATACTGTTTAGCAATTTACAATTTTGGTACATTTGGGATTTTTCTTACACTTTCTTAAAAATTGGAAGAACTGCCATGTACAGTAACATAAATTATTATTACTTAGTACACAAAAAATTGCATTTTCTGCTATTAAATAAATATGATAACTGTTAATTAGTGACAAGTATTATTAAAGAAATGTGTTGAAAATCAATAATATATTTTAAAAGAGAACTACATAAGTTTTGTTTTATTATAATTAGCTCTAAATATTTTTCTAGAAACGATAAAAATATAATTACCAGCCATTGTTAATGAATTTAAGCTATATATAATTTTTTCCACAACAGTATTAATAGAAATAGCACCTTTACGTTCACTTGTGAAATAACTTTATAAAAGTTAAGGAAATATAACTTTACATATGAAAAACATAAAAAGCAAAACCACACTTTAATAAAATTGTCTGTCGCACATCATAAAATATCAAATAAATCACATTTAATTCAAGGAAATAAGTTAAGTCTATATATAATAAGTCTGTCACACAATAAGTTATTAAAATATTGAAGGAAACTAAATGTATAAACAGATAAAGATAACAAGTAAATTGTATAAACATGAAAAAATTATTTAGGTATATTTATGTATATTTATTTCTATGGAATAAAGTTAGCAATGAATTTTTTTTTAATTATAAAAAAGGATTTTATTAGTTAACTTATTTAAACAATAAAAGAAACAATGAAAATAGCACAAAAAGGATACTGCCACAAAATGTCAATAATTCTTGGTAATCGTTCCAACATAGCTTTTTTCTTAGTTTCGTCTGGGCTTCTTGACATGATTTCAAGGCACCTAGCAGATTCTCGAGCTCGAATCTTAAAACACATATACAATAAAAGTTAAGATTCCCTTTTCAAGGAATGACTGGTATCAAATGCTTTTCAGAGACATAGAATTATTTCTTATTATTCAGAGAAAAATTTTAATATAATAGCAATGGCTGTGCCAGTTACATGATATTTATAAGGTTTTTAAAGCACAAAAACACAATTGATTTAAGAACTGAATGTTTATTATACATTATTAAATATGGCTGCCCAATAAATGATGTAAGATATAAAAAATTTCAAGTGTTTTTTTTGTATAAAAATAAAACAATGATTATTTCACTCTGATTAAAAATAATTACAGAGAAATTCATTTCCGCTAAAAAAGCCCACAAATTTCAATAATCAAATGCTTTTTATACATATATAATCATTTTGATTTTAATTTTCTTTTGGTTCCTTTTCCCCCCAATAGAATTTAAAGAATTAATTTATATTTACATACCAAATATTAATTAAACTGCTTACAATAAATTCAATTTTCTGAATTAAGATGAAGAGGATAAGGAGATTTTATTCCCATTGGTACTCTGTATTTGGTATGCCAAGTCTTTCTTTTTATTTTACTACTGTGTCCAATTGTAAGACCAGTTTTCAATTTAAATTTTCCGGGCATATGGTATTTCAATTTTTTCTTCTTTTTTATGTTGTTGGCACTGTCCTTCACATCTGTGTGAAATTTTACATCAAAATACTCATTAGTGTTTCAGTTACGCTTGGTTTTTTTTGTGAGATGCTAAAACTGATTTTGAAATATCTGAATTAATTGAGCAAAAACTTGAATTAAATTTTGTTTTCAGAAATGTATAAAATGTTGCAAAAGGCATTCGGTGAGCATTCCTATATCGGAAAGAAATGTTTAAAAGTGGTAAAAACAGTTTAAAGAAGATAGAGAACACGAAGAGCCCACTGGTCGACCATCAATCTCAACCGACGAAGCTCACGTCCAAAAAAAGTAAAGATTTGGTGCTTGCAAACCGTCGATTTACAATTAGAGACCTTGCTGATGATGTTGGAATTTAAAAATTTCATTTTAAAAGATGTTTTGGGCCACGAACGTGTCAAATCTTAATTCGTACTGAAAACACTGAATGCGCCAGCTCGCACTGCATTGATTCTTCGTGACTTTTTCGCCACAAATGAAACCCATATAATTCCACAATCACTGTATTCACCTAATTTAGCATCATGCTACTCCTGGCTATTCCCTAAACTCAAAAGACCACTCCGGGACACCGTTTCGAGTTGATTGAAGAGACATTTTAAAAATCGCCGGAATCAGTTTTAGCATCTCATAAAACCAAGTGCACTAATGAATATTTTGACGTAAATATGTTATTTTCAGAAATTAAACTCAGTTTTGGATTTTTTTTTTTTTTTTTAAATATAAGTCAATAAGATTAAAATCTGCTCTTTGAAATACCTATAGAAAAAATGATTTTTTTTCCCCTCATGAAATTTGACATTTAATTATTATCAATCTGTTAAACACAAAAGCAGCATATTATAAATGAAAAGTTAATTTCTCCTTTAAAATGAAGAGTACAAATGTATAATTATTTAATAACCAAAAACTAGCGAACTTTTAAGTTTAAGAAGTTTTTTTTTTTTTTTTAAATAATTATTATCTTTAGAAGCTATATATCCAAAATTTATTTAAAAATTCTTAGTTTGCAAACATCAATTGAGAAAATGAATTGAATTTACTAAAAAAAGTTCAGTACTATATTGCACATTCAACAATTTTACTTAGACAAAAGTCATATAATCTACATAGTCATTGATCATATCAAGGTCTATCTTTGAACACAATCAAATAATTTGCCTTTCTTCAAATCAACTAAATTTTAATATTTTTATGTTTAAAGTTCAGTTTGATTTCTACAATGACTTTAATGTAAATTGTTTACTTTTTGAAAGTAGTTCAAATTTTTATTCAATTTAAGGCTTTGTTCAAACCATAAATTAATTATAAAGTTGTTAATTATGTCCTTTAATATATGGACATTATAACAAACGGCAACAATATCACACTTATAAGAGAACTAGCAGACTTGTTACCTAGTTTCAGTGAAATATATTTCCTCCTTTTGTTAACTTAATTAAGAAACAATATAAAACAAAATTGTAAAAAATTCCACAAGATACAATGCTTAATTTAGGTATCTTTTATTAAAAATGTTTTTAAAAGAAAATATTAAAGATATAAGAATCCACAACAAGAATGTATTTATTCTGCCACAGTGCCAAAAAAATAAATAGAAATAGAATTATGAATGTAGACAATAAATTTTAAGCCTTTATAAAAAAAAAACATTTAAAAAAAAAAAAAAAAAAAAATTGAAATTTATGTTAGTAGTAATTGTAAATAAGAATGATACAAAAGCAGTCATTTTGGCTACTTTTTTTTTTGTTTGTTTGTTTGAAAACAATTTTTTAATTGCAATCGCACTAAAAAAAAGTTTTGTATGATTTAAAAATAAACAAGAATTAATTCATTATTTTTCCAGCTAAGGACCAGGTAAAAAAATAATATAGAAAAAAAATTGAAACTTCTAAGCTTTATAGTTTTCAAGAAATACAGAAACAAATTTCTAGCTTTATACTAACAGAAATTAGCATAATCATATCCAAGCAGATTTTACACAATAGTTGAAAAAAAATTACAACTTCATACAATAAAAAAAAAAAGCTACTTTATATCAATAAAAGAACTTGCATTAAAATAATATTTATTTAAATGACATTTACCTTTTCTAAGAGATCTGAGCAAATACCCTTTAAAGCAGACTTTTTAGTATCTGTTTTAGCAATATTGGCAGTGATGTTATCATCACCTGCAGATTTGTTGGCAACTTTTTGCAAGGCATCTTCTATCTAAAAATTAAAATTGTGAAACAAATTATTTATATTTCTGACTATAGTAAATACTTAAAACTATGATGAGTTTTTACAGAAATTCAATTCCTATTATTTATATAAATGGTTTTTTCATCAAATAACTGAACTATACAAATTAACCATAACAAATGCACTATAAATTCTAGTGATATACATACTTTGGCGATTACTTTTGATCTTATTTTTATTTTATTTTATATCTCCGTTACTGAATCTTAATTTATATAAATGTACATATATATATATATATATATCCCATCAGTTGCCTAGCTGATATATTTTATGAGCTATATTAAAGAGGACATCCCCTTTTGCATTTAAATTGTCTATAATTAACATAAATAAATATACCATTAATCATTAGTTGAATAAATTAAATCAGTGAGTATAGTTTGTCAGATTATTCTTTAATTTTGATGAGCAGTATATAATGCATTCAAAGTGTCAAGCATATTACATAAAAAAAGAAATGGATGAATTACTAGATAGTTATATCTTTGAAATAGAAGTAAGAACAATGTTCTTTTTAAATGATAATGAAACATTAATAATATGTTAATAAAAATAATAATGAAGTTATAATCAGAAGTAGTTTGCACAAATTAAAAAGTCGAAATTACAATTCAAACTTTTTAAATAATAAATTTATACCACTTTGACACTTGTTTAGAGTTAAGGTTGATTGCAGGCAATTTTATTTGGCAACACATGGTTTCAACTTACTTTGTTGCACATACTTTTTGTACATTAATACCATTGTATTTTCTTTGGTCTCATTCAAAGCATCTGAAGAATTATTACAATATTGAATTGCCATGAATGAATATTGAACTAGAAATGCTAAAAATTTTACAAATACTTGAGAAAGAAACTCATTCAAAGATATGCCATTTGTCACAGTTTAGAGATTTATTTATTGCAGACAATGGCATTATTTCTTATTGATAGCACCAACAAAGAAAGTCCCCAAATAATCAGTTCAAACAATTACCCACATTTTTTTTAAATATAAATAAAAAAATAATTCATCCTTTTTTTAAATAGACAAAAATTAAAAGGCATATATACACACATAACTTTACAAAGTAAATTATCTAACCTTAGAACTTTTGATGGCAGAACCTTTGATTATTTTTAACACATCTTTAGCTGTAGATATTTTAGACTCTGGTGGTTCAGGAATCTTAGCAATTTGAACATCTGGCACAGAGTCCAGTGCAAATTTAGGGTGCCAATGTTTTAACTCATCATCAAGAACAGTACCAAAATTAATCTTGGTTAAAAATTCCTGAAAAATAAATAGCATATTATTAGTTATTTTCTAATCAGGTTATTTGAAATGAATTAATGTTAAGTTATCAAAATTGACCATTTAAATTAATAGATATATACACTAAATGAAAAGATAATAAATAAATAAAAATATTTTATGTCGAGTTGTTTATTTTAAAAATCAATGCAAATTCATAAAAAGGAGGTATATATTTAAGAAAATTCTCTTTAACTTATTTACACAATGAGACAGATGACAGACTTGAAAATGACGTTTAAAATTCAAGATATTTTTTGGAGAGTTGATAAAATAAAATATACAGATATATTTACCTGGTGATACTTTTTAACCAATTTTAAAATACTATTATTAAATTCTTTTCTTCGATTTATTAAACACTGGCCATGCATAGGAACAAATGCAGTAGATTTTGAATCTTTGCTATCTGCACAGAAAAAAAAAAAAAAAAGAATAAGCATATTTTGAAAATGGAACATTGTCTACAAAAAAAAATATATAAGCTAAATACCTTTATTTTCACTTATCATGGGAGAGATAACTAATTTATATTCTCCAGTACTAGTTTTCTTCAAACATTTTTTTAATGTTAAAGTATAAGCAGAAGGATATATTGTGACAATCTGACCAAGGTGATTCTTTCCAAAATTTCTGCAATAAAAAAACATAATGCTTTTTAATGATTATAGCATAATTAATCTTTAGTTTAGGAGTAAGAAATATGAATGATAAAATAAAATAAAAATAAATCCAAATTCCATTTAAAAAATAGTTTTATTACTTCCTAACAGTTATAACTTATCACTGCATTGTCTTTGAAATTACACACTTGCTTTAATTAATTTCACTAAGAAAAATTTTAACAAAGGGTGCAAAGAAATTAAAAAATTAATTTCTAGAAAATAGGCTTAACATAATAATAAAGATAAACTTATCATAATTATAAAATTTGAGACAATATGTAACCTAATATCATCCTTGACTGCATGACATTTTAATATCAGTAAAGAACAGTTTTTATAAAGCAACAAAATTAAAACATAAAATACTTTAAAAAGCATGCAATTAAAAAAAAAAAATATATATATATATATATGACAGCCAAAACAGATTTAACAAAACATTTAATAGAAAACAAAGAAAGAAAACTTTTTTTTTTGTCGGAGCACCAACATTACACATTGTTTACATTACAAATTACATTTTGTTTTAATTTACAGTAAGTAATTTCATTTTCCATGTTGGTTTTCTACAGTAATAAGTAATAGAAAAAAAAAGTCATTATTATTTATAAATATTAAAAAATTAAATATTCTTGTAAATTTTACCATAAATGAAATGATAATAACGAATAAATTCAGAACAACCGAAATAATTACCTTTTTAAACACTTATACAAATAATAGAACATTCATTTCTACAGAATTGAAAGGATTAAAATTAACTTTAATTTAATCATAAGAATATAAGAAAATTTCAGACCTTTTCATCATCTTTTGGACACCCTCTCGGACTTTTTCAAATGTTATTTCTTCTTTCCTATTGTATAAGATGCTCACAACTGTATCCATACTTCTAAACATTTCACAAAGCACTTTGTATTTAATTGGCAATGTTAAAGTAGTTGATTCAGGTTCTGCCAAATAACTGAATTTTTCATAAGCATGCTTCACAGGAGATGTTTTCAGACTAGACTTTACAGGTGATGCTTTCAGATTACTACAATTAATAAAAAATTTAATTTTTTTCAATGTATCTATAACATATCAAAAATCTTATTTAAAAGGTAATTATAAAAAAAATTGATTTGCAAAATCTAAGAATTACATAAGTTGTATAAAAATTATACTTATTGTATTTTTAAATAAAAGTAACAATCATTTGGATTTGGATATTTAAATATTTTTGAAAATTTATATAGTAAAATTAGGAATTTTAATATTTGAGGTGATTGGTAACAGATTTAAAAATATCAAAAACATAAGTTTAAAAATTTTAATTTTTGTATAAATAAAAATTAAAATCAGATTTTTAAAAATTAAAAAAAAAAGCAAAAATGTCTTTTTTAACTAATAAAATATTTCTAAGCATCAATGAATGAATAAAGTATTTATATTTTAACAACCCCTCTTAGTTTCAAGTATAATACACTATATATTATATTATTTAATTACTAAATGAAACAAAAATTTAAAGTCATGTAATTTTAAAAATAAAACATAATTTTAAAACATAATTAGAATTAGAATAAATAAATGTTGTACTCATTAGCTCATACCTGGTTATATCCATGCATTCAGAAATTTTACATATCTTTTAGGAAGAAATATTGACGGTATATTGCTCATTCAAAATATAATACTTTTTTCTTTAATTTCAGACATGCACAATAAAAAGAATGGTTACTGTATTTGTTAATTATTTTTAAGTTAGAAAATGAATGATTAATTTTTAAAATAAATGTTTAAGTATAATATGTTTAAAAAATTATACTGTTAACATAACCTTTTTTTACATAGATTATTTAATAGTTAAATCAAAAGAAAATATTAGATATAAATAAATTTTAAATATAATTGTTTATCGATAGATATTATAACATAATACAAATTTCAACCAATACTTACACTATGCTTGATGAAGCAACAGAAGTAATTTTGTATGGATTTGATTGAAACTCTTTTATTTTAAATGCCTTCTCATTAAAACTGGCTAATGACTTCTTTAGATCATCAAGTCGGGTACTAGATAATAGCTTTGCTCTTGACTGATTAATCAGAGCTTCCTAACAAGAAAACATTGAATTAATAGAGTAAATATATTTTATAAAGGTAAAATAATTTTTTAATGCATAGATAAATATTAAAAACAGAATTTAATATGCTATTGCTTCTTATAATGCTTTAAAAATATACTTGGTATACATCAATATTATAATACCAACATTTTTAAATAGGATTTAATAATATATATCTTCTTGTGATACCTTAAGCAAAGCTAGATGTATAACAAGCCTTTTTTTATGCTATTTATTTAACCTGTATGGAAAAATAAATATGCTGCATTAAACTAAGCATAACATGATTTCTAATACAAAAATTTTCAATGCTACATTTCATCAATAATTCAGCTATTGCTTAATACCATCTTTTATTTAGAAGTATTTACTTCAAATAATGAATCAGACATTTATCTGATTGTATTTCATGAAATAATGGAAAATGTAATAATCATTTTGAAATTACACTAATCAATAGTACTTTTATTGTTTTAAAAGTTAAGATCAAGTTAATTTTTGGTCATTAAAATTCTGTGTTATTTTTTGTAACATATCAAGTATATACTTTTTTAAATTAAAATAATGCTTCCCACCATTGTAAAAAGTTAGTGACAATTCAAACTCTTTATTTTATAACATAAATGATTTAACTGGTGGAAATAAATTATTAAAAAATTTCTTTAAAACAAGAACAACTAGAATTTTTATCATCCTGGTTTAATAATTTTTTCTATTTTGTCTTGATTTTGAACTATCCAAATAAAAAAGTGGAGAATATTTTTAAAACATCTAAAGTTTTATAAAGCTATACCAAAATATATCTAAAAATTGAAAGTCAATTAATTCAAAATAACAGAAATTCTTAGTCACAAGAAAATCCTGATTAAGACCATTATATTTCCAATTCACATTCAATAGAATACATTAAAAAAACATTAAATAAATTTAATAAAAATATTAAAAAAGACAATGCCCCAAATTTCTTAGAGGGTATTTATTTTTTTTGGAAGGGGAGGCTGTATCTGTTGTACTGTAACATAAAAAGCATTCTGTTTTTCAACAAATCATTAGAAAATGGTGAAAATGTTTTAAAAAACATACTTGGTGCCATATATGAATGTAGCTAATATATTGTGTACATAGGCAAAAAAAATAAATATTTTTTTATATTGGGAAACTCATAAAAATTACACAGAAGTTTATGAGATGTTCCTGGAAAGAGGTGTGGGAAGCTTCCATCAGCCAAAAGGCATGCCTTCCATCAAACAAAGGCATTTTTGTTCCTTCCATCAAACAAAAGGCATGCAAACTGTTTAAAAAATATCTGACTGAACTGTAAAGTTTGAAATAGATGATGCAAATAAATTTTTTTACCATAAAATATGCATCCAGAAATGATGGATTTTAGCACTGATGACTGTGAAAGGTTTAAAAGCTGAAATTAAAACCAGATCAAATAAAATATAAAAATCTTTTGCTTTTAAATTACAGACACTAATACAAATTTCCCAATCTAGCCACAAATCTCTGCATTCTGCATGCAAATCTTTATATATGATTAAATTTTGAATTTGAATTCATGTCTTGAAATTTTCTTGAAAAATTCAGGAAGTGTTGACTGACAAACATTTCTTGAAACATCAGATAGCCTATGATCTCATCAGACATGAGATCTTGGATTAATTAAATATATAGTTCAATCAAATATTATTTATATATTATACCCAACATCCATATATTGATATAATCTTAGCTGGTAGTCATATGGTCATAGGCAACCACACATTAGTATTTCTCTGGCTCTCAAGTATCATAGCATCATACTTCAATACTAGGCATTCTGTGAAATAAATCTGTTTGTTGTAAATTGACGAAAAGAGAGAGAGAGAAGTTTATAAGGACAAAATTCTCTACTTTCAATAGCTATATTCTCTGTAAATGAATGAATATCATAGAATCAAGAAAAATACAACAATTCTCATTTTTATAAATGAACTTAAGTCAACTATATATCTAATCAAAACTTTTGACTTTCAAGGAGCTCATGAATTCAAGAAGGAATTTATATTAAATACATTGCCATTGGAAGATCAACTTCTGCCAAACTGCGTATTTAAAATTCTGCAAATAGGTATGGGGTACGGAATCATTCAACCTTTCAGGGATGATCATGAATTACCTTGAAGTTTTAGGAACTATATGTCAGACTCTCTTAAATTTTATGGGAAACAAATTAGATCCCCACCTCTACTCCCCTTAACAGCGAAACTAAAGATAGAGAAATAAATAATTTCAAAAATATAGATTCTTAAATGGGCAACAAAAAATTTTCAGAATGGTGACATGTAATTTTCAAAACAGGTAGTGTCAATTTTTTTGAATTTTGAAAATGTTTTAATACAATCATTCTTCACTGTTACTAGCCCATACATCAGAAATATATCTGCAAGATTAAGATTTGTGTAGTAACATATAAGTTTGAAATTTCTCGTAAAGAATGGTGTTTAGCACCATTGCAAAATGTTACCAAAAGGTTAAACAATGGACTGTACCAGCATTGTAGCCTTTCTAAATCACTTTTCCACAACAAAAAAGTTTGCTTTGGTTTCTCCATCAACTTTTACAATTACACAAACATTTTCTAAGTGTCCTGTAGATATTCTATACAATTTCTTTGCAAAGTAAAAAAAAATTTTTTTTTTTTCATTTCTAAAATTGAAATATCAACAAATACAATTTGTACAATCAAATAAATTTGTATCTATGCTAATGTTAGCATTTTTATGCAATTTTCTACTATGAAGATGATATTCTTTTAATATAATTTAATCAACTTACAATAACAATCAGAACTACACCAATATTAACTTCATTTACCTAAAAAAGGAGTAATTCATAATACCCTATAAGTGGCAGGAATTACTAAGCTAATAGAGAGTTTTTGCATACCGTACGTTAGTTACCGTAGGACGTCCGTTAGCTTTTTCTCCCTAGCGCGCATGCTCATAGGAAACTGCACATGCGTATCTGTAATAATGTTTCCTATGAGCATGCGCGCTAGGGAGAAAAAGCTAACGGACGTCCTACGGTAACTAACGTACGGTATGCAAAAACTCTCTAATATTATAATTCCTGGTTATTTAAAAATTAAAAGATAGTCCAACTGAGAATTCATTCAAATTCAAATGAATATTTTACTATCCTAACACTAAGACATGCTAAATGTTTGATAAACTTAGAAACATTATCATTGATAGTTATTTTCATAATTAGATGTTAGTGATTTAAAAAACACTACCTTAGGGAATTTTAACTTCTTAATTGCCAAATGTCTATCATTTATAAGTATTGTTATGATTAAACAACCTTAGAAATTAAATTTTGCACTACTTTAATTTTGTTAGGATATTTATCATTAATAAAACATTTTTTAATGGTATTTAAGAACATTGTTCTTGAAAATGCACATAAAAGTTAATTGGTCAATGCTAAATCAACAATCAATAAAACATTTTATCTAAATTATTAACTTTTAATTAATTAGCTATAACTAGATATTTATAAGGTTATTTTAAGTCTACTTTTAACAATTCAGATTCTTATTATAAATATTTAAAATGAAGATAAAATTATGAGTGTGCTGATCACTATCCATATAATTACCGATAAAGGAATACAAAATTACATTATGTTAAATCTTATCAATGGGGCCTGATGGCCAAGAGACTAGCACTTGGTGCAACAAGTTTCAGGTTTGAGTTCCGGTGGTGCCATAGCTGTTTGTAGTGCTTTGGAATCCATTTAAAATAGATAGGTCTCAGTCTAATATTACTGTAGAGTGTTGGGTTGACAACTCTACCCTGTTAAAAGAAAACATCCCCTGTCTCGAAATCTGCCTGTAGTGCAGATGGCCTTGGCCCACCAAGGGAATGTTACACTGATGAAGAAGAAATCTTATCAAAATTATTACTCAGTAATCCAGGTTCATCAGTTAAAAAATTGTAATCTTATCAGATTTAACTGAAACAATTCAAGAAATTTCATCTTACAAGATAGAAGATTTCAAAGAAAATAAAAATAAATTACAATACTTAATGACTAAATATATATATATATATAAAAACACCTGGTACTGTCCAAATTCAGTCAAACTAAGGCTTTCCTGTCAAATCTTTATATATATTAGGCAAGAGATTTATGTTTCTGTGTTTATTTCTTTTAAATGTTTCAATAAATTCAGAGAAAAAAGTTAAACTTATAAAAACTATAATTTCTTTTTTTTTTTTTTTAGTATTTTTTATTTGATGCCTGACCAAAATCAATAATGAAGCAATTCTTATTAAACATATTTTAATTTAATAAGGAACTCCTTTTAATTCTCCTTTAAATAAAGTATTAAATTACATTTTTTCATTCTTTACTTCAAAAGTTATTAGCAAAAGAAATATAAATAGACTTTTTATGCATTCTTATTCACACAGTTCCTATTTAATATACATATTCAATGGCTAATAAATTATTTTTAAACATTTGAGTACATAATGATAAAAAATGTTTTTTATTCATTTTTAGAAATTTTCGTAAAATAAAAATGTTACTTTTGAAGATTTTGCGATTGTATTCTTAAAAATATCTCATTTGTTCATTTTAAATTATCTTTCCTATAAGCACAAAATTTACTTCCTTCTAAATTATTTTTAATTGCATTATCATGTTATATTATTTTTTTGTAATAGTTTGTTGTTTGACAGTGTCTCTTAAAATTTTTGAATTTCTTTAATCAATTAAAAATGGATGCAAAAATTTTAAAATTAAAATATTGAAATGCCATTTATAATGAAGTATTACATTATTATTTATATTAATTAATAATAATACAGATTTTTATATTATTAATATGAAGAGATCTATATGGAAACAATTGCATTGCATGAAAAAATATGTACCTCAAAACAAAAGGTCATTTCATAAAATTTACAAAATAAATTTATAAAAAAAAATGTACCTCAATAATTCGTTTAGGAGAGTGAAAAACCTGTTCCTTTTTTGACGGTGTTTTATTCCCATTTTGGAATTCTGCAGCCCCAACATCCAATAGCTTTGTATCATTATTGGAAACTATAGGTTTTGAAACATCAGCATCCTCAGAGTCATCCAATATCAACTTTCTTCGTACAGGGCTTGTTTGAAACTTGGAGGTTGCAATATTCAAAGATGAATTTTTATTGTCCTCTTCAGAATTTAGTTTTCCAACAACTACATTAAATCGTTTCTTTGGTGGAGTTCCTTCATCTGGAATTTGCAAATTTCGTTTAGGAGACTGAAGAATTTGATGTTCATTTGTGGCATTATCAGATTTATATGAATTTTTAGTAATTCCACCGTATTTTAAGTCATATAATAATTTTCTTTGCACAGGACTTGATGGAATTTTAGTGACATTTAATAATGGATTTTCTCTGTCTTTAAAATTTATCTCACCTTTGACTACATTTTGTTTCTCTTTTGATGGAGTTAATTCCTTTGGAGAAGGCAAACTTTGTTTAGGAGACTGGCAAACTTTCTGTACTCTCGCATTTTTCTTTTGTGTATTACAAGATGAAGCATTGACTTGTAACTCTTCGTTCTTTCTGGTGACTTTTCTTTTATCTGTGGCGGACTCTGTCTGGTAAAAGCTAGTAACTTTTGTTTGTTTTGCATTACTTTTTTTATTTTTTTCTTTAGTTTTAGAGGATGTTTTTTTCTGAATGGTTTTTTTAGGCTTGATTTTTAGAGTTTCTACATCTTGTAAGGTATCTTTTTCATTTTTACTGCCTTCGGTTGCTTTTAAATTTTTAACTGTTTGAGAGTGCGAAATACAATTTTTATCAATAGAAATATTAGGTAATGCTTCAATTAATTTCAAATCTTCAATAACTTTACCACGTTTTCTGGTGTTATAAAATTGTTTAACTGTAGATTGGGCCATAATAATACAAAAACTTTAAATACTGAAAGATTAGATTATTAAAAGTTTGATAACCTTTATAAAAGGCGGGATTGATAAATCAGTTAAAAATACAGTTAATAATAATAGAAAAGTAAATAGTTTAATTTTATAAATTATTTCTGGGGAAGAAATCATCAACGAACTTAAATTGCTAGGTTTCGTCGTTAAAATTATTACAGTCTGTCGAAAAAATAGAATATCTTGACTCTTTTGTAAAATGTTGAAAAATAGAAAACGACTTTTAATTATCTCTTTAGAGAAAGACACTTTTGAGAAAAGGTGGGATTTAAAATTTTTTAATTTCCTTTTATGCCAAGATAAGTTCTTTGGGTTGAATAAATAAATCCTCTTTTTATCTACAAAAAAGAGAAAAGAAGATATTCCAGAGTTCAATTTTTTATTAATTTCCTGACACGCCAAGATTGACTCTCTATGTTTACATAAAAGGTTAACCTTGCGATTACTCACAAATTGAGCATGTTGAAGATACAGTAACTTCCTTTCTACGATCATCAAAATTATCATAACAATATTTTTTCTCCATCTGACATAATTAACTTAATCAAGAATCTCAACATTCGAAATCTTCTGACCTGACAACATTCCAAATAAAGCCTTACCGTGTCTCCCTTTAACGCCATTACTCTCATCTTGCAAAAAATCTACAACAGCTGTACTGGGCACATCACTATCTCTATCTCAAAAGCACCATCATGTTCCCTGCAAACCGCCAAGATAGAAATTTCCTCAAAAATTATCGGCCCATCAGTCTCCTTAGCTGTAGGAAAACTTTACGAAAAACTCTTAGTGAAA